>JAOWBG010000006.1:10000-45475 GCA_028566255.1 Geranium maculatum
GAAAGCAATTCAATCTATGAGATCATCGCTGGTTCGTTAGACCTCCTTGTGAATGGAAAAATGAAAAGAATGTAGCTCCTTAAGGTCCATTGGGTAACATGGTGTAACTCTCGATCCGCTCATTTTGAGCGTCTTTGGGTAATGGTTAACCGACGCGGGCTTCCCTTCCTATCGAGCTCTGGCTTGGTAGAGGTAAGCCTTTGAACCCATACTTGCGTGGTCTGCTCATAAGTCTTTTCATTGAAGTAGATCCTTCGTTGAAGCAAGTAGTCTCATATACTGGTTCAGCAAAAGAAGTTGTCGTAGGCGATGCGGCACCTCTCTGGCGGCATTAGTTACCAGATTCATTCAGTAACAGCCTTAGGGGAAGGAATTCCATATCGGCGACATCTTCCTCCTCAAGGCTTCCTTAGCTACAGGATCCCTATTCTAAACCTAGGTGGGTTCGGCCTTATCCTGATCGTACTCCTCTTCCTAGTTCCCTGACTATTATGGTAAGGGAAAACCCCTTTAGAGGATCACTCTGACTCTTCTGCTTACCACTGAAAAATTCACGAATGTGCCACGCTTCCAGCTACGAAATTCAAGCAATAAGGGCCGGTGCCACCCACTATTCTAGTTAGACTAGGAAATTCTTTCCCCTCGCCTCTGGTTAGTTAATTCTTATATAAGTATAAGCGGGTTTAAGCTTAGAAGAAAAGAAAGCACCAGGCTTAGAACGGGCATGGAACACAGGATTGGCTGCCAAGTGTGTAAGGCTAGCATTAGAACAGAGCCGGAAAAATGGATAGCGAAATGGCACCGCTAGATCGCGTAGCAAGTAAGAAATAAAAGTTCAAAGGTAGTAAAGGCGAGTGTCTGCTTCGGCACTAAGCCTGGAAAGAGTCGGTTGCTTTATGGCTTTCTAAGGCTGTTTAAAGGTTACTGAGGTTTTATGGGTCTATAGGTTTGGAACCCTCTTATTATTATCCTCTACCATCCCTGTTTCCGGATCAACATCTAAAACAGCTAGGGCTCGGGTCTATCTGCATGTGGCTGGGGTCCCAACAGCGGAGAAGAAGAATAGTTTTGGCAAATTCTGGGATCCACTATCGCTTCTAGTCTTCTTGTGATCTACAGGTTAGCTTTCTAAGTATCATTCAATTCATTTCGTCTTAGGCTCAAGGTAAGGTTTGCAAACCTCTCGCCAACCCGAGTTCAGTAGGAAAGCCCGAGCGATAGAGCGTATCAGCTACACCTTAGCATTAGTAATAGAATTTTTTCTTATACACTTGTTATTGAAGGATTTTTTTTAGTTGACTTTCAATTAGGACAAAGTGAAAATCAAAGTATGAAGAGTGTTCGTTCCCAATCCTAGTACAAATCGGCTAGGGCTAGGTATTAGTAGTCGGAAAGGAAAGGTTGTACTAACTATTTACGGGTGCGGTGGCGTGGCTGAGCTTAAGGTTTCAACATTCTATCTTTTAGTAGTTCGAGAAAGGACGTCCCCTTTAGTCTTAGTTGGATTCTAGCTCTCTTCTATTTTGCCTTTGTCCCTCGGACGTATTCTTAAGGTAAGCTTGCTTAGCCGCCTTCTCTTTCCTTCCCTTTCGCTTTACTCAAGATATAAATCCCTTTCGGAAAGCAATAAATACCTTCAATAATGCTTCCTTCAATCAAGCATTTCCCGTTCAGTCGGTAATGAATCAATACGCAGGGCTACTATCTTCCATGGGAAAGGCAAGTATTGGCTCATATTGGTTGGGTTTGCTCTTTCCATAGGCTACTTTCCAGAAGATCCGAAGTTTTCCTATCCCTCTCCTTTCAGTCGAGCACCAAGGTTTATTAACACTTGGTCTTCGAACAAGGGGACCTAGGCAAAACAGTAGAATGAGCTTTTCCTTCCATATGGCTGGACGCAGAAAGTTCAATTGGAGATTAGGCTCCTTAGGTAAACTAGGTAAAACAGTGTTGCTAGGTTTTGGGTGGAAGCAGAAAGTGAAAAAAGAAATGCCGGAAAGAGCAATTTACGCCCATAAATAAGTAGGGTTTTGACTCGATTCTTTCTCTTTATCTTCCTCTTCTAAAACAAGAAATACTATTAATACAAGAAGGAATATGAATTGTAGTTCCTATTCTGCTTGGTTCACGGAAACGAAAGATATGCCTCTCTCTTTGTGTTTTTATTCCTAGTGTTGGGAAACCTCAGCTTGATAGGAACCCTCAGTATGTGACCTTTCGGTAACAAGAAATGAGGAAAACAAAGACAGAAAAGAAAGAAATAACTCTAATTCTGCACTATACTATATTGGTTGGTACCCGGTCAGAAAAACAATCTGAGAGAGAACTTTTCTTTTCTTACGTCTATTGCTTTGCTTTCCTCTTCGAGCTAGCTAGGTTCGCAGACCAAGGAAAGGAGATGCTCGACTAAAAGCCTAAGGTTTCAAAACAACACTAAGGGCTTTAGCTGAGGTTTCAAGCATTTGAATGAAGAAGAGGATTTCCCGACACCGAAGAGGTTATTATAGCTCTCGAGATATAATACCCTCTGCGTTTTACTTGAGAAAGAAATCCCTCTTCGTTTCACTCGAGATATATATAACCTCAACTAGAATATACCGATGCCCTAACGATGCCTTTTATTAGGTATTAGGACTATGAAACTATAGACCAATACTGAATGAATGAAACTAACACCTATGCGCTATGAACTGACCTTAACGAGCAACTAGAGGCTATGACGTGGTGGCTAGCCAAGAAGCGGGGAATAATGAGAAAGAGATTCTAATTAGAGAGTGTTGAACACTTAGAGACTCTTAGTCTACTCTCAATTTATACTTCATGGCTGCAAGTTCGGCCAGACAAACCACCCGGAAGTCTATACTAAACTGGATGGAACAACTATTCTAATTCAAGTAAAAAAGATACGGACGGATTGTGAAGGATCCTGATGAAGAAATTTTGCTGGAAAATATAGCCAATCATCAGCTAGAATTTACTTGCAGCCATGATGAAGGGAATTTTTTGTTTGAATCTCTGCCGGGTTGGACATCGCACAAAAAAGCCTTGCTGGGGGTCAGGTCAGGGAACACTCGAGAGGATATCTACTAAGTATACTAGTCGACCAATTGCAAGGGGAGTGAATTATATCTTTTGAAAGCTTTGGGGTTACAGTCATCAAAGCGCAAATAAAGGTTTCAGAGCTACTAACACCTAACAGAACTTTTGAAAAAGATTTTCTTTCACACAAAAGATTGTTCTTCGGATCGAGCTCTTCCATGAAAAGGGCAGAATAAGATAAGAACGGACAGCGTGCGTAGATATAAAAGGAGCGGTGAATCGGGACAGAGGCGAACTCCCAGTGAACCGAAGAGCTAGTGGGGTGGGTAAGACAAGGTGTAGCGCAGTCTGGTCAGCGCATCTGTTTTGGGTACAGAGGGCCATAGGTTCGAATCCTGTCACCTTGATCGCTGAAGTCAGCAAAGACTAAAACATCCATCGACCGTTACCGCTCTTACTCTCGTGGTGACTATGTTTGACACTTTTTTTCAACACTATTCTAATAGAGACCTATAGCTAAAGATGGAACCCAGGAACACCTCTCTCATTCAAGCTTTTATTATAGATTGATTATAGTAGGCGCATATCCTGACTCGTTGGTAGAACACAATAACACAAACAATATTGAGCATCCCTATTTATTGTTTTCTATTGGAGGAAATCGAAGAAAGACTATTCAAAACCGAATTGTTAAAAGGTGATTACAATTATTAATTGGGCAGCTAGTTTGGCCTGAAGAGCTTCATTAGTCTCTAGCTCACTTATATATATATATAGCTCGTTTGTTTTAACAAACACTCGATGCGGTAAAGTTTCCTTTTCCAACATAATATGGCGGCTTGATATGAGAACATTCTATGTATGGTATGGACCGAAGCAAATAATATAAGGGGCGCACAGATGATCATCCAAGAAAGCGGTTTGTGAAAAGCTTGACATGAATATCCCGAAAAGAAAAAGTGAGTCTTTCTTCGGCTCGGCATTGATCTGGCGCTAGCTATGCATCCGTTTTTTCGAGAAAAGGTCCCTTCTCAATATATCATGATTGGGTCGACCAGGCCAGATATCATGAGTGAATAGAAAATAGAAAACGTACATAGTTGTTCCAGCTGAAATACTTGGAATAATTCTACCACGGGAAAAAGAAAAGTATCCCCCATCATGGTGAACCTCTCCTTGTGATCGGGATGTAGATCCCAGCTTTTATGTCGCTCGGTTTCAGATCGAAAATCGGAGTTTCCTTAGGTAGCCACCGACCTGTACCACCGTGCTTGGAGAAGCGAGAAAGGGACAAGGTCTTGTGTTCTCTGCCGCCATTGAACTGGGATCGCTCGCCAGCTAGGTCATCACAGATTGGAGCAAGATTGTATGAGAACATATTACCCATATTCGGGGACAAGGTTCGTCAGACCTCTCGATCTACTGCCCAGCCCAGGAAGAAAAACGTCATGTTGTCCTTACGAGCTATAGCTGCTATAGCGAGACTCTTATCATAGAATAAGCGTTCCTTCCCTGTTGCTAGGTTGGTGTTGGAGATCGATCCCTAGTCTAACTACTAATAGTCTAACTATCCGAAACGTTGCGTTGTCTGGGCCAAGAGCCATAGTTAGAGTTTGGTTGTTTTAACTTGACTTGTTGATACCGGCAAAACCCAGGCAATCTTTTCATTTCTTTCAGATGCTGGTTGGTAGTGAGAGGACTAGACGTACCTGCATAACATAAGACCTTTCCAAACAAAAAAGGGTGCTGGTTAAAAAACAATCGATTTTGTTTCTTGCTTGCTCTCCCTTTGATTCTAGTCTAGCGGGAAAGGAGTCTATCTGCCTAGCTTTCTTTGGTAGATTTCCCAATCAGAAATTCCACGAATCCTTGGTGGATAAGTCCGACGACTCAGCAGTGCGGAATTGAGTTTCTCGTCTGGTGGATCTGATCTATAGTTGTTAGGGGGCAATACATACCAAAAGGTTCGAGAACGCGCATAAGAGTCTATAACCCACCCTTTTCTCTATAACCTACCTATTATTCACACATTAGTGAAGCGGATGCTGCATAAGGGAAGTCAACCTACGAGCACGGAAGAGCGTATAGTATTGCTGCCCCTCTCTAAGTAAAGCGGGGGGCAGGCAAAATAACCATTCCGGTGGTTGATAGTGGAGCAAAGGCTGGATAAAATGGATAGGCCTGCCGTATCTCCTCATCCAAAAGGATGTAGAAACACAGGAAAAGGGCTCGGGTCGATCCCACATCTCATAGAATAGAGAGAGAGGAATACCAGGGATGATAAGGGATAACTAACTCTACAGCTCACAGGAATGGGAAAAGTCATTCTTCCACATTACTCCAGTTTCATAGCTTTATTTAATAAGAGAATAGGGAGTAAGGCTGAAAGGCTATAGGCTTCCATCTTATTTTTGAAACGTATGTTGATTTTCTAGATGCTGGGGGGTGATGAGGGCTTAAAGACCCTATTCACACATAGCGTTTGACACATATTTTTCCTCGGGCCGGGCAGATTTTCCTATAAATAATTATAGGGGATCCGGGCCTTTTTTTTGGGAAAAACAGGGCTTTTTTTCATCGGGTCATCCTTCTTTTTCGTCGAATGTCCCGGGCCCGATTTAGAGAAAGAACTTATTTTCCTTTTTTGGGCGGCCGCCGGGGAGAACCATTCAAGCGCAGAGATGGAGAGATGGCTCTGCTGCGATAGAGGATGAAGGATAATCCATCCGTAGGCAACTGGTCGTTACTAGAAGATGATAAAGATGCAGGCTGTTTATTCTTAGAGAAAAGAGCGAGGTGAGAGGGCTGCGACCCTGCTTTCCTTGGGACTTTGACTCCCCATGCACGCACGGGAGCAGGAAAAACCACAGGTGAAGAAGATCCAGAAGATGCTGATCCAATAGGCGCCTACTAAAATAAGGGGGAGTAGAAGTCGTGCTCATGGAGGGTAGCCGGGACGGCGAGAACGAGAAGAAGGATCAAAACATCGAAAGCCTTTTTCTGAGCCGAGGCATGCGCCCCTTTTTTAAAACCATCTGTTTGCACGAGGTGCAAGCTTCTGACGCTGGGCAGGTATATGAGCATAGCAGCAGAAAAAAGTATAAGACTTTCATAATCAGGTGGCGATCCAGGCACTGATATGGAGTAATGTCGCCAAGCACAGAGGAAGGCGGTTGATGAGAAAGACCGCATAGAGATGTTTTAATGGAAAAGAAAATGTGTAACTATCATGATCATGGCCATAACACCTTGGGTTCTCCAATGCAGCACGAGATCTTGTAGCACTGAACACCGATAGCCGCCCCTTATTCATTATTAGGTAGGACTATAGACAGACTCAATGAGCGAGACTCTTAACGAGCCATGTACTGAACAACGAGCTACGGAGAGTGTATACATACACGAGCGATCAGCACATCTCTGAAACAACCATAGTGGTACTAGCTATTTAAACCCTAAGCTAAGGTATGAACAACTATAAGGTAAGGTGTGAGACTAGAGTTAATATAATAAGAGTGAGTTATGAGTTGAACTGCAACGAGCATAGAGTGCATATGTGTTGTTTATAGAGCTACGGACGGAGACTCTTATCGTACCTAAGTCTCAACAATGAACAACATAAGAAAGAGTTGAACTTGAACCACCGTTACACCCACGTGCGTGCCCTAGCTAGAATAGTGCAGGAATAGTTGAACTAGCAGCCATCCATCTATTGAAATGAAACCATACCATACATAAGACAACAGTTGTTAGTTGTTGAACTATAGAGTTGAGTTAAGAGTTGAACTTTGAATCATAGCATCATACATAGGTATGAAACTATAGGTGTCAAACATTAGCTCAAGGAGTACTAAAAAAGGTGCTAACGGCAGTGGGACTCCTGCGGGTAATGATAAGCAACAAAAATGAAGCCCATTTCTTCGCTGCAGGACGACAAAGCATCTAACACAAAAGTATAGTTTGAATACCATCATGCTCACAATCCGTATGCCGTATGATACACGGTTACGTTGTTAACCTCCGGCCGGATACAATACGTCCTTTGCTTTTTGCGCCTTCAAATCAAGAATAACGATGTCTATTCCAAGAGAACAACGGTAGGCTTTTCGTTCCGGTAAACTAGAGACCTACTAATGCTTTCTGTCGAATCTGCCCATAGAAAAATGGTCGGCGACTCATAGTGGCTTGGTAATAAAATAAGGGAAGGGGCGTTATGCTTTATAATACAATACCATAGACCTGCTCCTCTTTTTATATAAGAGCTTAATCAGCAAGCAGGCCGCCAATTTGCATCTTACTTCTTCCAGTGCGGCTTCTTTCTCGAGATGATGGGGCTGGCTACCACATTTTTTGAAACGATTATATAATAGCATCGGTGCATTAGGAGGGCATCGCCTCATTCTTCGGTAAAAACGAAAAGTTTATATGTTCAACAAGCGCAAAGAAGTGATTCAAAAACAATTTCACATTGTGCCCCTTTTAGGCCTATCTTCCAACTAGCGCTATCTTTTCAGAGTAGCAAGCAACAATGTATCATGTAACACCCGGAAGTGATGTGCCAGAAGAACCAAGCCACTGCCTCCTACCTATATGAGGAGATGGAATTGATGTCTTCCCCGACCGAAGACTGACCTGCGTGCCACCCACGTGCAACATCACATTATTGATGTAGTACCATTGTATACTCTCTCGATCGTGTAAGTTTTCTTTGTTTCTTCAATTTCATCATGATCATCTATCCTTTTTTGTTGTTAATCAATAACATCCTTACTTACACACTGTCGATGGGGATCCATTGGGAATTGTGTATGATGCCGACTGGTGAGGGAACATCGGAGACAAAGCTCCCTTTGCCGGCAAGCAATGATTCGGAACCCTAAATCTCTATAGCCCACCAGGTTCTTCATGGATTTCAGATATACACTGGTGATATGACGGCGGGGGCGGTAAAGCATCCTCTGTAGCCCCACACCAGGTTAGCTGCATTCCCCCTCGCATCCCCGGAGCCCCCTGAACAGCCTGTTAACCTGGAGTGCCTGTCAGGGGCGATGGTTCCCCCGGCACCGGAGCATCAAACTCAGTGGTGAGTTATCCGGAAGATGAGAGATATGGGCGGCCCTTGACCAAAGGGCGCAAGACAACACTTTTTCATCAGGGTGGGTCGTCCTCTTTCCATCAATCCAAAAAACCCCCCTTCTCCAGTATAGGGGGAATGAAGCGGAGCATCCTCCGCGCTTGTTGTTCAACCACAACCGCCGGTTCCGCAAGAGTTGAGTGCTAGGGAAATCCGCTCATTGCACAAAACATTCAAGCGGGAGCTCAAAAATACCATTTAGAAGTCTTGAAAAAAATTCCTACGGAAGTTTTCCAAGTTGGGCCCTATCAAGATTTAAATACTTTTGTAGGGAAATGGAAAGAACCCCCTTCAATCACTACTAAATTCTCTTGAATCTCAGGAGTATGAAATAATATTCACCCAAATCAGTGAATGGCTCAACCCCCCGGGGCATTAACAACTGAGTCGGAGGAAAGGAAGTACCAAATGCTTGGCAAATGATAATTATGTTAAAGTCGTGTACCAATGGTTTCCTTTTGATGTATTATAGACGGGGGCCGCCCTGTAGTGTAGAGATCTCTGATAAAAAGGCTATTTGATTTTAGCACGAAGAGGACTATTCTAAAATGTGCATATAATGAGGACCCACTCACGATCTAAAATAAAAGGAAAGTACCCCAGATAGGGAGGAGATATTGGTTCAAATCCAATTCGTGAGCACATGGGGGCAATTGTTGCACCGTGGACATGGGGCCCTATAAACTGGGTGGGTCTCTACTATGTATAGGGTAGTGACAGGATGTTGTTTTCCATCTAGCATCATATCACCTTTGCCCTCGCTAAGTCCTATTTTCTCGGTCGGTTAGCAGTTCGAATCCTTTTTTTCCTTACAGCGGATAAGATTGAAGTGAAATAACAAAAGAAAAAACCATGTTTGCATTTTTTAGCCGAGCTGATCATCCCGTGCGTGATTACTAATTTCTTCCTTCGTCGAGGTACGAAATTCTCGACCAAAGGGAGAGGTACAGCGGCTGATTTGTTACCTTGGTTGGTCTCCTCTACGGCATGTTCTTTTTACTATGTAGGGCCACCAATTGATCCCGTGAGGTATACCACTAACTTCTGGCCGGATTAAAAGCCAGCGTACCGATACGACGAGCATAGCAGAGCGAGAACTTTATAAACTAGGTGTAAAGGATCCTTTTTTCGTTTTTTCGAACGACTGTTGGTCTGATGAAGCTCTTCGTTCTTTGGTTTGGTTGGAAGTATAGCCTATTTGTTTTTTCACCGACCTAAGTGTTTGACACAATGAAAGACTTTCTTCACTCACCGGAAAAGACCATGTCTCCCGAACAATCTCAGTACATATGGCGCAAGAAGACTTCTATGTTGGCTACACCTTCTTTCTTCCGGGAGGTGCTCGAACATAAGGTCAAGGATTTCTTTCCATGAGGGTTCATCAACTCATTTCTCGATCAGAGATTTTTCACAAAAAGTACAATTTGAACTTGTCACCAGCCTAGATAGAACGGGCAAAGGGGAAGAAAAACTAGGAGCGAGCCACATTTTGGATGGTTATCAAAGGCCCTCTCAATAGAGCCATTTTGTCATTTATAGAATGGAGGGAGTTCCACGATCCGACCAACAACTCTCGCTGAAGAGATGGCATGGATATTGGCTCTTTTTCGCTAGCAGGGATATTCGCTCTTGTCTTTTAGTAGCTAGCTCTGCTTTCTAGAAGGGCTTTTCTTGCTTGTAAGTTATAATAAGGACAGTCGCCAGTGACTAATAGTATCGAACAGACAGAAGACCTGCTTATGGCCCTTCTCCGCGGATTCCTTTTTGTGACCTTTTTTCCTCGCAATGAACAAAATGAGACTGCTTCACCCGGCCCACTAGGATGCTCTTGGGTATGGGATAGGAGGCGCCTATACATCCACCACTTTCATAGCGTTTAGTAGTTGTAGGGATAGATAGCTACAAGTAGTGCTTGAAGAGAAAGCTACCCCAAAGGAGAATTAGTAGTATACGCAAGGTCTAAGCCTTACATAGTTGTCTCCCTCTTCAGTTCTTCCTCTTTCCTTCTGAGTTTATGAGAAAACACCGAAAGGCTTACCATAGGTAATAAAATAAGGCTAGTGTCATTTCAAATGGTTATGGTTCTTACCTATATATACTTCTTATGCTTCACGATGCCGACAAGACATAAGAGCGAGACCATTGTAACACCTTACCCATCGAGCTACAGAGTGTTGAACTTAGAGACTCTTACACACCACACTATGGTTCAATGGGAGCTGGCCATTCCCATCGATCGGCATTTAAGGTATGTCATGGCTCTCGTATAGGGCGCATCGGTGCTCTCGGTCTTTAAGGTGCACATTATTGGTGTGGTGTCTCGCTCGTTCATAGGTCTAGGTGTTAGCATAGCAGCATTCTTGGTCTCGCTCCGCTCGTGTACAGTAAGTGTACAACAAACATAGGCCTCGTTTGTTCTCTCGATTCGATTGGTGTTGCTCGCTCTATGCTATGCTAGCTCTCTCGTGTTATACGTGTTATAGGTGTTATAGGTGCACATTGCTCGCTCTACTATGCTATAGCGCTCGTTCACATAGGTAAGCATGGCATTTCGCTCATAGGTAGGAGCATTACTTATAGCTTCCTTGTTCGCAGACAGAGCTATAATTCGCGGAATTCATTCCAAGCCATAATAACGTATCCATGCATGATTCATTCGCACATAATAGGAGTTAGAAGTCCCAAAAGAAAAGAGAACAATGCCTACTAGCCAGACTTTTCATAAATATAGCGATTGATTACCCAGCCAGCCTCTTCTCGTCGTTCGAGCTCGAGAATCCATGCATCCCTTCTTATCTTACCTTATCACCGGAGTATAGCACAAGATCATTGCTGCCTAATAACACATAACATGGAACGAGCCTCTTTCCTGCATAGTACCATTATAGTATTCATTGTTGTATCTGACGTTACTTTTCTTTGTTATTCCCTCCCATCATGCCATAAACAAAAAACAAACCGAACGACATACCTAACGAGCTATAGCGATCGACTTACCTTAGCTTAGGACACTGAAGAGCACGCCAATGTGAACCACCTTATTCTTTTTCTTTTAGATGAAACTATAGACCTATGAACCAAGACCTATATGAACGAGCGAGAGTACGAGCCACACTTAATAAAGATAAAGAGCAACTATATAGGACTACCATAGTTGTCAGAACAACATTGATGGAAAGATTGGAACGTTCTTCAGTTCAATCATGGTTTTCAGAAATCAAAGATGGAAGGTTTGATGTAGATGGTTTGAATGAACTCTATGGGGTCTATGGGCCGGCCACAGAACCACGGGTCGAACTATATAGACTGTGCTAATTCTGCTAATTCTTGGATAGTCAAGAACGAGACCAGACACTAACGAGCTACTGTACAGCAACACCGAATCAT
Source organism: Geranium maculatum (assembly GCA_028566255.1). Lineage (NCBI taxonomy): Eukaryota > Viridiplantae > Streptophyta > Magnoliopsida > Geraniales > Geraniaceae > Geranium > Geranium maculatum. The sequence goes on from JAOWBG010000006.1 coordinate 21,561, forward strand.
GGTTTCATCCCTGGACTGGAGTTAGTTCTATCAAACCACTAAGAAAACAAGTGAGTGCTACAGGGCATCTCGGTGCAGCCCATAGGTTGCTCTCATATAGTTGTTCATATCAGTAGTGCTCGGCATCGGTAGCTCTCGTATAGGTGCATTATTTTGTCGTGTCTCGCTCGTTATAAGAAAAGAATAGGTGATCTATATGTAACAATCATTTGGTAAGGTTAAACATATAGTAATGGTAAGGGCTACTAATCTAATAATCTAATAAGGGCAGCACGGCATATTGATCGTGTCTAGCTGCTGCTCGTTCATAATCATAATAGGTATTCTCGTCTAGGGCATCGGTCGCTCGTTTCCGTCAAAGCGAAGATCGAAACCAACCTACACGTATATGCATGAGAATGAGGCTTTTTCTAGCTGATATGCGGGGCTAGGCGATCATATCATGCCATAATAAACAATAAACACGGGGATTTCTGGCATCCATCGGTGCTCGCTCATTGAGTCTAGTCTCTGATGTGCTCTTGCTATGTCAAGAAGGGATGATCGTTGTTGGGTTAAGCATGTATAGCTGCTCGATCGCTATAGCTCGTTCATAGTTGTACACTCCACTCTCGTTGTTGTCTATAGTTTCATATGGCATATCGGTAGCTCTATAGCTGCTGCTCGTTTCGTACACTACCATCTCTTCTCTTTCTTGGGTCGTTCATAAATGAATCATTCTGTTTTGTCGCTTCCCTTGACCTTGACCGCAGCTAGACCCATAGGTTTCAGTCAAACCATAATACCACAGTTGAGTTATGAGTTAAGATAAGAGTTGAACAACTATACTATAAGGTTGAAGAACCCATATAGTTGAACATGAACTATAGCTAAACGAGAGAACGCATAGCAGTTGATCTCTTAGTCTGTCGAACTCTTAGTCTCTAGCTCACAACTATATATATAGCTCGTTTGTAAACACCAGATCTTAGTGCTAAATTGATAGTTCGTTCAACAAACACACAATATTGCATTGCTCGTACACTACTCGCTTAAACGTTCGTTCGAGTGTACTGTACCATACTAAGAAAGAAAGAGTACATGGGTAATGTAGGCATGACCATCATTTTCATTTTTCATAGCCCCGCACCCATATAATAGCCATATAGCACTAGCACCAAATAAGCACGGGATCGGAAAATGGATCCACTTCGAAGAAGAGAGCAACACCAATTGAGAAGAGCACATTGAGGAGAAACTATAGACCAATGATGCTAATGATGCTATAGACTTAATGAAACTATCTCTTAGCTAGCTATGAACCTTATGAACGACTTAAACCATATGAGAACACCTATAGACAACGAGACACCGAAACGAGAGCTATACTTCTTGCCTTGATGACCAACTTCGGATTGTGGAAGAAGAGCGAGAAAAGAAAGCATGAATCCAACTATAGAGCTAGCGATCGAGACCGAAACGAGAGAGCGATCAATATGTGCCAACTATACCTAACCTAATGCACCGATGGCGGAAGGCAAGTAGTTCATGCGATACATTCTCCCTTTTAGTATAGTAGTTATAGTAGCTGGATCTCGGCCACCTAAACACGGAAAAACGGTGTACGCGGATGTGTTTGGAGTTGTGCACCTGTCCCCACATGTTTTTTTGTGGGTAATAAAGCTTGTTATATACGTTTCCCTGCGGATCATGGTTTTACGCCTTACCACCGAAAGTCCCCGATGGCCAGCGGGATTCTAGAGCAGCTAGCTCACGTTCTTCTGCGCTGTTTGGACACGTGTTAGCTGTAGAAGTATGGTTCCGAAAGTGGTGGTGGTGGAGGCTTTAGCCGCATCAGGCAACTCCTCGCTTTACGTTAGCGTACACTAGGGTTAACAATCGACTACGTTACGAGAGAGTGTTTGTTGAACACTTACTCTTAGAGAACCTTATTAACTTGAACTACAAAACTACAATGTTGGAAAGACTACTCGGTCATAGTGTTGTCGCAACAAGAACAGTAAGCTCCAAACTACATTTTGGCTTCCATGCCCGTTTTTTCTTGATTATTGGACCGAAGAACTGTGCAGCTACAACTGATGAGCTGATGAGCTGATGAGCTAATGAGCTAAACCTATATAGCTGCTCTTGGCCCCGCTCTATTCTCTAACTAATGTAAAAAAAGATGTAAAAGTCACCGCGAGCAGAACTCTCGCTCGATCTGTTCTTTTCCTTTCTGATGCTGATGTCCTATATACTCTATTATAAAAAGAGTTGTCTATTCGATTTGAAAATAGCACATTTTCCTTTTTCCATACATTACATTAAACATTAATTGGGGTGACCCCAAAAAAGCGGAATATTGACCGGTCGAAGCTCCAGTACAGTAGCCCTTCTCAGGGAACCGTACGTGAGACTTCCGCATCATACGGCTCCGAGCTTCATTCAGCGTCGGCCCTTCATTAGACCACTATGATGCAGCATGTATTTTCAGCCTGGACTCTCATCTTTTGCTTCTCGGTCGGGTGAGATGAGAAATGCTGCTAAATATGCCCGAACGAAAGAACGCCGGGGCGCATGATATCGATCTTGAGTTGAGTACTACTGCCCAGACCATGCCTTTTATTAACCAATGATATGATGCTTAACGAGCGAGAGCTACCGAGTATAGACTTGACCACCGATGCCATATGCTTACCTTAACGATTAACTAGACCTATGAACTACCCAACACGAGCAGCTAGCTCTCTTTTTAGTTATAGCAATGGCTCTAGACTTTAAGACTGACTATGCTATGTAGCTCTCTTGGCTTTCAGTACAACATATGTTATGTTAAGTGTTGTGGCATATGGCATCGTAGCTTAGCTCGTTGTTCACTCTATGCTAGTTCATGTAGCTCGTACAGCATCCAAGACCACTCTTATAGTTCAACTAACTCTCTTATAACTATATAGTTGTTTTTTCAACTCATAACTCAACTGTGGTGAATAGGGAAGCGACCAACAAAGAAGTTATTAAAACAAACTATTCTTATTCTATAGTTTGAATAGAACCAATCTGTCATATCTCCGAACCGAATCCGATATGATTGTTCTCGAATGGTGGGATAATATAGCAGCACATTCGCCAGTATAAACTATCACAATGCGATAAAAAAAGAATCAATTATTAAAATTAGAAACAAGATATTCTCCATAAGTCCAAAATTAGTGTAGGGATTCCTTGGGCCCTAGGAATAGCCCTTCCCATTATTGTATTGTGAATTTATTTTCATTTTACTATTTAGTAACTCACATAATCAGACCTTGGTAACGTATAACTATTTGACAATTTAAAACAAACTTTTTTTTCAAGTACTTAAATATTTTTTAATGGATGAAAATGGGAAACGAAACTTTATAATCCCGATCCGTGCAGTAACATCATTTTGAATCCATTCAATTTGAATTATTTTCATCACCATGATATCATATTAACTTCAGTCTTTCCTTCTATTCGGTGCATAGTTGGTACATATCCCACCATATCCGTTTGTCTCTCTCTGTGTTATGCCGCCCCGCTTCTTCAAAGCTTTTTTTGAATGCCTTTCTGATCCCACCACCACGCGAGAGATCGGTTCATACTCTTCCACCAGACGTTGCCCGGACTCTCTTCTTGAGGTGAGGGCGCCGCTACTAACTATATAGTCTCAAAAAAGAAAAAATGAGTGAGACACGGTCGAGCTAGCTAATTCGATTCCTTGTTTTTCGGTTAATAAAAGGGGAAAAAAAGATGATCGGGTAGCCCGCTTTTGTGATTGAATTGAGTACTTCTATGGTATGTGTTATAGCTCTCTTTAGGTTTTGGACTTTCTAACTGAACATTGTCCTAATAAGGTGGTGAAGAATATGTGTACCCGCCTTTTCCCAACAAGAAAGAGTATTGTCTAAGGGTTCTCATCACAATTTTCTATGGTAGGCGAAGATAAGAGAGATCGGCTATTATATAATTGAAGTGATATCAATTTTTGAAAAACAAACCACCCTCATCACATGAATGAGTAAAACAACCCCCACCACCCCAGTCGTACCACAACAGGTGGCATGATGTGTTTATAGACCCATTCGATCGTAAAAGAAAAAAGGAGGAGAGCGGCTGCACAAATATGAAATAGAATTTAGTAAGAGTCAAATCTTGAGTACCTCTGATCATCTAGCTCCCAAGTCTCGGGATTTCAAACATATGAGGACTTTACTTTGCCCCGTATAGGCAGATGATGGGTATAAAAAAGTGGCTCTGCCAAGATTCAATCTCTTTTTCTTCCCCTGATCTTTCTTTGACGCCCTATAGGTGCAGCTCTGTGTTCCCTATAATGTATAAAGTAGTCTCTTATTATATAATAAGTCGTGCTTCTCTTCTTAGGTCTCGAACCTGTGTGCGTGGTGCTGCAGGTTGCTATCCCCCGACCGAAGAAAGAGGTTCTTCCCATTAGGGAATGCAAGAAGAGCGGAAATCCCAGTTTCCATCCAGTATTGTAAGAGAAAAAAGGGCTCATCCGGAGCTAATAAACTGAAGAGGTGCTCTATTATGTATGGGGGTATTGAGAGAAGATATGGATGGCATCAGTGTTATCTGCCCCTTTCGTTTTTTAGAATTAGAATAAGAAAGGTAGTACTACGAATAAGACTCTCACATATACAACACATCCATAAACACGTGCAGCAATCCCATCCCACCACGCGTTGTTAGTTACGTTCAAGTCAATCAAGTTTGTTTCATTCCTTCCATACGAGCGAGAGCATAGAGCGACACCGATGTTTCATTCATGGTTGCTGTCATGACCGAATTCAAGGAGTGCCAAACGACATACCGAGAGAGCGAGAAAAAGTGTTTGCCACGAGCGAAAAGCAAAGCCCACCCTTATATAGATAGGTCAGCAGGGTCTCCTTATTAGTAGTTTATGTAGACTCGTTATAGTTTCTTATCATATAAAAAGAACTTAAAGATATCTGTATGTGTTTCGTTTTTCCACCGAGCCCAGCACCGAAGAACCATTCGAGCGAGTGTATAATACATACCATAAGCCAAGAAAGAAGAGAGCATAGTAGAGCAACTATAGACCTTGGAATTGGTTCAGGAACGCTATAACTCAACGATTAACACTTAACGAGCTACACCTTGAGTGTACGTACTATATCGAGACAGACTGCCTTACTCGTACCAGTACCGTTGATGAAACTGTGCTCGCTCTCATTAAATTAATAAGGAATAAGGAAGGGATCATCGCTCGTCTGGTATATGCTCGTACTACTGTGTGCTTACCACCTTCTCGTTTGGCCTAAGAGTCGTGTAGCTCTAAGAGTAAGTGTTCAACTATGTCTCAGTATCGCTCTAAGTGTACACTCGTGCTTTTGTTGGCTTGGCTGAGACTACCGGCACTATAACACCTAGACCATGCAACTACTAGTAGACCAATAACAACGAGCACCGTAAAGAATGAAACTATAGAAGCTAAGCTATACCTATGATCAATGCCATATGCTTCCATTACACCTTAGCTTATTAGGACTTAAAGAGAATATTAAAGCAACACCTATGAAATGAACAACTATTATAGACTATAAGACTATGATGCTTAACGATATCAATGCACCTATGAACGAGCGATCAATGCCTACTATAACAACGAGCAATGGACCAATGCAACTGCTAACACCTTCTTAGTAGTCTCACTCTCCAACAAAAGCAAATGACGATTCAACGAAAGTTAGACGATATTGGACTAGATAAAAAGCCTGGAATGATTCCGGACTGCTTACTGGCTTCGAAGGCATTGCACTTTTTCTCACAATACGACAATGGTTCTATACCCGTAACCCCATACCCTCGACTCATCGGGTCTTACTTAGAGATGTCTTTCAATCAAGGAAAAAAGAAAAAATGATTTGAGCTGGGAAAGCTCTTAGAAGAAAAAAGCAAATCGAACTTACCACTATAAAAAAGGCTAAGCGAATACGCATAGACCCCAAAGAAAAGATACCCTCGCTCACACCTGAGTCGGATTATTCCCTTCGGGACGAATACAAGGACCCGACCTCCTTCGGACCCTCGCTTACAAGAAAGAACAATTTCATTGCCTTTTCATTGCCTTGATGCGGGAAAGGATTAATTAGGGGACTGATACTACGATTAGAAGGACAGGATGAAAGGAAGCATAGAAAGCGGAGAGCTAAGGTCTAGTCCTTGACTAAAAAAGCATGAACTCAATGCAATGGAAAGCACATAGTCCCTTCTTCCCCTAGTAAGAGACAAATAAAGAAAAAGAAGCAATCCTACCTACGACTTAAGCAAGCGATAGGGGTATGGGCATAGATCCGGAACAATCTTCCTTCGCCCTCCTCAAAAAGGGATTCCCCGAGGTCCCCCAGTCTCAACCATAGGGATTTATTTCTCTTTCGAAGGAAGAGGGATTTATTTCTCTGTCTTTGAGGGAAGAGGAAAGAAAAAGAAGTACTTGAGGCGGCAAAGCTGCTGGTGGTATACAACAAATAGGAAATGGACCCCAAAGCTTCTTAGGAGAGAGCTAATGGAAGAAAGCGCATTCCACCTTACACCAGAAAAGGCAAATGGTGAAAAAGACCGGAAATAACAGGACCTCGCTCTACGACAACAAGAACTCGAGCAAAAAGAAGTGCACCACCCTCTCTTCTCTAAGACTTCGACAGCTTCGAATGAGAGAAGGAAGACTGTGAATCCCCCGTAAGAGACTAAAATGAGATCACGGATAATCGGCTGGAATCGTATGAAAAGATAGAACACAAGGAAAAACATTAGTCCGAGTAGAGGGACGAAGTGATTACATAGGGGCTGTTTAATAAAAGGAAGGCTAAGCAAGGAAATGGTGCTAGACCTTGAGCCTTCGCTTTGTCGGAATATGGTAGCGTAGGGTAGGAGGAATGGGATAACTAAGTAGGCTGGCTTCAGCACTTAATAATAATAAGGCGGCAAAGCTGGGGTAGACTAACTATATTATAAGGAAAAAGCATTGCCCCCTTTTCGACATAAATAATAAGTGATAGGCCTATTATATGCGCATAGACACCTGGGGAAACATACCCTACCTTTCGAAGCCCGAACTCTGGGGTGGAGGCCTCACCGTCGGTAGTCTTTCATTTTGACTTTATTTTCCTCCTTAACCTTGTCCGAACCCACGAGGCCGATCTCAACTCGCCAGGCAGGGCTGCTGGCCTAGATCGTTATAATGATGGTTCTAGGGCAGCACTGTCTCTCCTGGAGGATCGGGAGCTGAGAAAGCCAGTCTCGAGCACTCGAGCAAATGACTCCTTTTGGAAGTGGAGGGGGAGACTAGCAGATCGGTACAAGCGAATTGGCAACTCGCTTACGAAAATAGAAACTACTGGCTTCTTCCGTTCGCCTTCTCCAGCCTAGTTTGACCCACTTCCTTAGCTATAACCCCCCCTATAATATGACATTGAACTGACACTTATTAACGCGTCTGTCTGGAAAGTCAAAGACTAACAACATAGGTGCTTCCTATACCGAGCATTCATGAGTGCAGATTGAGAGATGGTGGCGCATATTTAGATGCCTACCTCCTCATCAATGCTATACTGCGCGCTTATCACTCCGTATTGCACGGCTTGCATTAGGTTCTCTTTGACACAAGAATGCTACTGACCAAGGCGACGAAGGAGAGTCCAGAAAGGAAGAAGCGTCCGATTCTCTCTATCCCATATACACCTGTCCATCAATCCGATTAGGGGATCTCTTCCTCTATCATCAAAGAGCCTTAACAACCCGAAAAGAAAGGTTTGCAAACCCCACTATCTACAACTCCAGACGCGAGAAAAGAGTGCTTCTTCCCCATCAACAAGATTCATTCCCCTTCTCTCTCTTCCCGACGATCGGTAATTCTAAGAGCTCCATATCAGATAACGACGCCCTTCTGGACTACGCTAAACCTGTTCGTGGGAGATTGATTGGATCCTTCTTCCTCGGCGCAGACTTGCCTTATAATGACATCATCAGTCAGAGCGCATTCCCTCACAGCTTCTTCTCACTCAACAAGCACTTGCCTTGCTATTTCATCTTCGATAGTTGATAGTTGTTATAGGCTATATATCAGTCGAGTGAGGGTCCGAAGGAGAAGGTAGAAAAAAGAAAGGGATGGCCGGGCCCTGAGAAGGAAGACTTTTTATTATATGCTTAACACATCGACTTCGAAGTGGGATAGAGAGAATGAGAGATGAGCTATACTGTCTCTTACATCCCGAATCTGCGTATTGAGACCAGTACATACAAGGATTCTTGGTAGTCATCTCTTTCTGCTTTCTCTCATACTTTTTTGCAAAGTCGTTTTCTAATTAAAAAAGGTAGTTAGATTACATATCTGTCTTGATTGAATGTGGGCAATGGAGTTCTTTAACAAGGATGATCCTGTCAGAAAAGCACATTTTTTCTTCACAGCAGACCAAGAGCTAGCCATAAAAGCTACCCAGCAGCAATGACTTTACCACACCACCCAGAGAGGGGATATAGGACTGACTTAGCTTTGCCCGGTTTCGCTCTCTTGGAACGTTCATTCCTTGTAACAACAATCCGACATCTAAACCTTGTTGTTGCCACTAGACCAGTACAAACCTTCTTGTCCGAACTATCTGTCCTCACACCAATCATACGATATCCGCTATTATTACCTATGATTCTATTCTTAGAAGTGATAGAAGTGAAAACAACGTAATCTCCGATCGAAGAGGGGTTTAGAAAGACTCGAGAGCTATAAGCTATAGATATAGACTCAATGAGCGAAGTAAGAGCAACTCATATGTACTGCACGAACGAGCTACAGCTACAGCTACTAAGAGTAGAGCTAGCATAGAAGAGCTACAATGCTTATAGTTAGAGCCATTAGAATTAGAGCTACGGAGAGTGTACTGCACCTATGAACGGAACGAGCAGCTACTATAGATCGAGATATAGACTGACCTTCTATTTATTTAATATGAACGAAAAAGAAAGAGAGCAACTCATATGTACTTTTTTTGCATAGCAATCCTTCTAAGTCATAGTTGAGCTAGCCTAGCGATCGAGCCATATGCACCTTTCCTCTAAGACCGATGCGCCCTTGATCTACTATTTGAAGTTGGTTCAGCCAAGGATGTAGTACTCGCTCGTATGGTGTCTCGTATGTTATAGGCATTGTAGCTCGTTCAGTTAGATGAAAATAGTAGCTCTCTCGATAGCTATATAGCTCGTGTTTGAAAGGTGCATTGCTATAGTTGCTATAGCTCGTATAGTCTATTCTTCGATTTCCTGCGGGATCGTTTCGTAGTACACTCGCTGCTCTCAAGAGGTTATCAAGAGGCTTGGCATTGATCGTTGGTCTTCGCTCGTGTTCAGAGTCTGCTAGCCTTTTCTTCCCTTTTCAGCATCATGGGTTTCATGGGAAAGAGTGAATTGGCTTGCAACACTTTCGGCTTCTCTCTTAGCTCGTGTATGGCTCGCTCTCTCGTTCATTAATCAGTATAGTACTCGCTAGCTCTCTCGTTTGGCATCGTGTTAGGTCTTTCTCGCTCCTCTAGTTAGGCATTGATATCGCTCTCGTTTGGTTCAATGTGTTTAGATAGTAGCTCTCTTCTCGTATAGCTCGTTATAAGAATAGGTGTTGGTGTTGTACAACACACTCTATCTCGTTCATGTACTCTTAGTATGGTACAGTACACTCTATCTCGTTTGGTTCAGCCTCAGTCAGAGGACTATCTGCTGTTCCTCTGTTGTAGGAGGGATGGGTAAGCAAACTGGATTAGTTGCTTAAGAAACTGAAGCTTAAGGGTTTTCTTTATCCAATCCAAGGTTCGTTTAGACCTAGGGATAAATACCTTTCTTTTCTTCTTCCTCTTCATTTTATTCGAGCTAGGGAAATCCTCTTCGTTTCACTCGAGCTGCTCCGCTCCTCAGCTAAAGCCCAAGTCCAATAAATCTACTTTGCTTAATAATACCTTTTGAAAGGAAAGCAAGACTCATTTACTTAAGCTTAAGCAAGAGTAGCTAAAAAGGAGGGATACTAAGAAACAAAACAATCTACTTCTTATTCATCAAAATCTTATTCCCGAGAGTCTTTATCTTCCTTTGCAACAGTCTAACGAACCTAGGCCTCCGGGCCTTGGTCAAGATGCCCAAGCGTTGTTAAACCTTGGAATTTATATCCCAAGTGTGTCCTCACCTTGGTTCCCAATAGAGGACCTTCTAACAAAAGAAGAGGCTTTCGGATTCGTTCACTTGGTCATGGGACTGACATTGAGCCTTAGTGGCCGTAGCTTTGAGACTACCATTGCGCTGTAAGACTACTGATTCTATAGCAAGATCTGTCTTTATGAGCGGCAAGGTTACCAGCGCCGATTACATTGTTTCAACATCAGGAAATTGAATAATCGAAGCTAAGCTGCATGAGCCAAGTAATCTCTTCAGCTAGAACACCTAACTAGGAATAGAATAAGAGTAGTAATCATCGTTTAGTAGATTCTTTTTTTCAGCGGCAGCTACCGAAACCTAAGACCAATGGCTTCAACAATAGGCGTTGACTCTTTAATAGCTATCGATTCTATAGCCGGTATCGAACACGTTTCCTACTTTCCGAAGGAGGTTTCCTTCTATTACCATTGGAACTGGGACACCCTACCTTAGACATGGGACTTGGATTGGACTTAGGCACAGGTCTTTGGAAGCAAGAGTTCTCAGGATCAATAGATACCTTCACTGAGGATGTCTTTTCATTAGAATCTGCACACGCCCATTAAGAAGTCAACAAACAAAGTCGCTTCGCTCCCGTAATAAATACCTTGTAATAAAGAGGGTTTAAGCCAAAGCTGCCTACATTCACAACAAGAGGAATATATTAAACATCAGCTTACAGGGCTTCCCGATAGATAAAAGTCATCTTTGAAGCGGGAACGAACCTAAGGAACAACAAGAGGAGCTTATTCTTTTCTTCTTTCTTCATATCAACATCCCTGTCAACTACCTTTCGCTTCTAGTATGACGTAGGTAAGGTTCTCACCCAGAGGCATTCAGAGAAAGGCATCAACTCCTTTCGGAAGACCTAACTAGGAATATAAGAAGGCTCGTTGAGACCTCTCACTAACGTTCGAGTGTTTTACCCTGTAGCTTAATACATTCTTTCATCCCTCTCCTTTTAGTCGAGATATAAATCCCTGAGCGGAACTACCTTATCTTTGTTAGAGCCAACCTGGGACCATTCTTTCGAAGCAGCATACTTGGTTCCCCATCCCGAAACAAGAGTAGGCTATTCTGAAAGCAGCCTTTTACGTCCAATCTGAGAAGCCACCCGAGAAAGAGATCTAAGGCTTCTTTGAAGAAAGTCAAGCAGGAATAGCCTATCTTCTATCTAGCCTTGAGCCCGGTATCTTGATTGCTGCTACTTTGATTTAGCCCGAGCCGGTGCCGGGGCCAGCGTCTATTAAGAAGGGGATAGCCGGCTTATTTCGCTCCTAAATCCATTTAGCCTTTCTTTTCTCCTAAACAACTTTGAATACCGATACGGCCCAAATCAAATGCAACTGATTCAAGAACAGCTGCTCACTCGGTCGTAGGGAAAAGAGTAAGTGATAGTCTTCCATCGCCTTGAGCGGAGCCTGGTCTGGGATCGAGCTCTTCTGCCCTTCCTAAGGATCATGGGTCACGAGATTCGAATTAGTTCAAATCAAATACAAATAGGCCCTCCGCCCTGATTCAACTTCTCCCAAGGTTTCTCAACGCTTGGTCCCCCGGTCTCAAACGAAGTTCAGAGGGATATAAATACCAAGGGGCAATCAAGCCTTTGAAAACTAGGTCAGGTCAAATAGAGCTATTTACGCCTTTGAAAGCTGTCCAATCGGTCTAGTTTAGAGAGCCTAGATTCTCTTCTCCCCATACGGATCCATGTTCAGCCTTCTTTCAGTCCTAAATCAGTTAAGCGGCACTTCAAGTTTCGCATCTCTCAAGCCGACTACTGACTTCGTTCACTCAACAATCATTGAATCCGGATCCGGAAGTGACTGAACTCCCTTTTGAGCTAACTGCATCGGTTATGCCGACAACAACATATTCTCTAGCAAAAGAAATGACCTAGACTAGACTTCTTCTACCGCATCAAGAGGAAATAGGCAATCCCGCATAAAAGAAAGGCTACTGACTTGGCTGATTCAACAAGGATTTACTATCTGGAATATCCCCTCCTTCGAACCAAGGCCCGGAGGCCTAGGGATAAAAACCAAGGTTTGGAGATGCTCTACTTTAAGGAGAGGGCTTATTAACACTAGGGTATTTTGACCTAGGTTTAACAACGCTAGGGCTTACAGACCTAGGGAAGGGAACAAGATCTCTTTTGTCTCAAGTTGCAGCTAGGATAGAAGAATAAGAAAACAAAGGTTCGTTAGACCTTAAGCTTCAGAAACTGAAGTTAGCATTAAATCAAGAAATCCAGTTTATAAAGTCAAACCTTACTCTTCGTTTGATTTGACTGTCTAAGAGGGGGAGGGAAAAGCAGTTCAAACAAGCCTGTTTCTGAAGTAATTAAGTAAGTCTCAAGTAAAGTAATAAAGTAAGCTAGAAATCCTGCTATTTGAGGTGAGGTTCTATCTCGAGTAAAAAGAAAGCAGCTAATCCTTCTTAAGTAAGCTAAAAATCCAGCTAAGCAACTAATTGCAACGAATTTAGTAAGGTAAGCTAGAAATACTGTTTATCAAGTAAAGAAATCCCGTTTCTCAACAAAGAAAAGAAATCATAGAAATTAGAAAGAAATCAACAAACAGCTCTCGCTTCTTCGCTCTCTATATTCCTTTTCTTTAGCTCTCTTTCTTCCTTTTCCTTAACTTTAGAGATATTGGATGGATGCCCGGGCACCGAAATAGACTATAAAGAGAGGTTTTAATCTCTACTTCAAAGAGAGGAATGTTTTTATCTCGATCATCCCGGAGAGGTTTTTGAAGAGGATTTCGGGTACTAGAAAAGCTAAGAAAAGAAAGAAAAGGAAACAAATCAAAGGAAACAAATCAAAGGAAACAAAGGTAGAAAAGATTGATTTGGATTGTTTAGTTGAGTCAATCGTCAAAGAACTAGTAGATCCCTTTCTCTGAGTTTGATTATGCTGTCGAATAGGAATAGAAAACAGTTACTCGGATAGGGGAGGGAGCTATTTGAGGTTTTACCTAGCTATTTGAGTTTGATTCTACTGTCGAATAGGTTAAGAAAACAGTTATTCAAGTAAAACCTTATGAAGAGTTTGATTCTACTTTTGAAGAGGAAGATAAAGACTTTAGGGAATAAGATTTGTCTTGTTTAGTTTATGAGTCTCTCGGAAAAACCCTACTTCTACTTACCCTTGGGCTACTCTCGCTTAAGATAGCAGAAGCAGATAGCATTGCAGCCAATCACCCTAGGGATAACTCTGGATCTTCTGATCGGAAACCCTTGTATTCGTCAACTCCGGATCCTGTCTCTTTGGCTCTTTTAGCTAGATTAACATGCAAGAAATGTGATTTAAGTAGGAAACCACGCTTTTTAACCCATTAGTAGAATTTCAGGTGCCATAGAAGCCTATAATTTCAGTTGAGCTACTGTCTTCCCTCCCCTGTAGAGCATCTTCGAACCAAGGGATAAAAACACTTGGGCTTTAGCTTTTAGCTGAGGTTTCTCCTTTAGCTTCAGTTTCTTGCTTCGTTTCTTAGTCTCTAGGTTCGTTAGACCTTTTTAGCGTAAATAGCTATAGCTTAAGATAGCAGATAGCATTAGATTAGAAAGTTGCAGCTCATATAGCGAGAAAACCTGACTCCACTGTTTTACTTTACCCAGGGAACCTCATTTCTTTGCTAACTTTCTAGAGCCAGCATGGGGCAAAACCTAGCCTTTCCTTCTATAAAGTCAGTAATCTCGGGTGATTGAATGGAGTTTAGAGATTTATATCGTATATTATGTCATTTTTCAATCGTTGATAAAACAATGCTAAAACCCCGTCTTTTTGATAGCAAATTGGCTGTTTTGTTGAGCTTTCCGAGACCGAGAGGAAAAGGTAAAAGAAATGCTATCTCGGATTGGAAGGATGCCCGGGCATTGAGATAGACTTTGGTGAGAAGCCGTTTTCTGCCACTTGACTTTGAGTGTTAAGAAGAGGAATAGAGCAGAGGTACGAGATATTGTTTGTATGACCGGGCACCACTAGCTACCTTTCTTTTGTTCGAAGAGAAAGAGTTAGAAAACAAGGTTAGGGAGAAAAACCGAGGTTTATCAACGCTTGGGCAGTTTGTCCGAGGAAAGAGTTCGAAAACGCTTGGACATTTCTATAAGTAAGCTAGACATTAAGTTTCTAAAGTAAAACCTCACTATCCTTCTCCCTTCTCAAAGACCAAGGGCAACTAACTCTCTTTTGTGGAAATGTAGAAAGTCAAATGTTAAAAGTTAGAGCTAGCCGTATGCTAAACCTAGTGAATTAGTCGCATTCTCTCTTAACTCGCCGGAGACCTAGGTCTAAGTCTAAGAATAAAAACACAAGTCAAGAGGCAACTAGCAACTAGTATAAATCAGTGAACAAAGCGTAATCGGAACTACGAAGCCTATTCCGTCTTGTTCTTGTCGAAAAAGGATTTCTTGTTTTCTCTGAGTAACTCTCGGATTTAGATTTATGTTGGCTTAGTTGGGAGGCTAGCGTAGCGTAGTTTGTTACGTCAGCGTGAAATCAAGAAAGAAAGTTAGGAAAGAAAGCAACAAATCAAGTTTCTTTAGTTCCAGTTTCTCCTGTTTATTAAGTATCTGAAGCATAAAATCTTGTTTCTGAAGCAACAAATCAAACAAATCAAACTAATCCAGCTCATCCAGTTTCTGCTGTTTCTCCAGTTTCTCAAGCTCCTGTTCCGTAAGCTCAAGTTTCGTAAGCACCTGTTTATTAACTATTTTAGTAAGCTTTAAATCCAAGGTGAGAAAATGGGATAAATACCGCGGGAGCTGAGTCTCCATTGTTGAAAGTTTATGCCAGCCATAGTCAAAACCTTACTTTTGTATTTTCCCTAGGGATAAAAACCTAGGTAACCTAATCTAAAATGTCTAAAGTTGCTTCCACCGTATGGATAGGACAACTAAACTAACTCCCGATCTGATCTTTAGGCAACCCTTGTATTCGTCAACAAAGAAAGGAAGAAGCAGAAGCAGAAGAAGCAGCTAGGATTAGGATAGAAGATTCAGTATTGGATTTCCTCTAAGCAACTAATTCAGATTAAGCATAAAATGGAAATACTGTTTCTTATGTTTATTAGGTTTCTCTAGTTTCTGAAGCAAAGGAAGAAGCAACAAAAGCTGTAAATCCAGTTTCTGAAGCAAAGGAAGAAGCAAAGTAAGCAACAAATCCAGATTAAGCAACAAATCCAGTTTCTAAAGCTCCTGTTTCTCAAGCAAACTAAAAGGAAATCTTATTTTTTAAGCGCCTCTGTTAGCAGGTGGGTTCTTCGATCCCGGAAAACGATACTATACTGTTTCTCAACCAACTCATTTCATAACTCAACACTAGGTTTGAGAGAAAACAAGCGTTCTCAGTGCAATATCTCCTAGTACTTGTTTTGGGGTTCCGAGGTAGGGGAGACTGACCGAAATACCCTCTTATGTAAACAATTCTGAAGATGCCTTTCACTTTCAACCCGTGTTTAGCTGGGCCCCTGATCCGCGTAGACCAAGGGCGAAATAGAATATATTCTAAATAGGACAATTTACATTTAAACGAATAAGAAGAAATTCACGAAAAAGAGACTCGTTTCTGAAGACTAGGGTACAAGATCTTCTGATCCGGCTCCTTTTCCCAAGCTGTTGCTTGTATTTTTTACATTTCTCTTTCTCTATAGCTTAGCCTGGGGCCTCATTTTCCCTTCCTGCTTGTTCTCCACTTCTTTGAGTACAAGGAGATAAAACCTTACCAAAACACCGACTCTTTTTTCCAATCTCCTATCCTTTAGTGCATAAAACAAAAGCTAACAAAAAAATATATAGATCCCTATCAACTCTACCGCACCTTCATCCCTCAACGTCTTCTCATACTCTCCAAACATCTCTCTTTATCCAGCTTTTCCTCCTTGCTTCCCTCAGTTTCCGCATCTCCATACTTTTTTACGTCCAGCCCAGCTCCTTCTGCCCTCTCTGTTATTATATTCAAAGAAGTCCGTAACTACCTGTCCTCTTTTTTTTCCTCTCTCAAGCTATCTCATCTATCAATTTTGGAGCCTAGCTCTTCAAAAAAGCTCAAGTAAGCTAGTCCGCTGGAGGAATCTGAAATCAAACAAAGACGTAGGTTGCGTTATTTAAACTATACTTTAGATCAATCCTATTCCAACATCTTTCGCTACTTCTTCCACACCTTACCTTTTTGCTTTTCTTTCCTCTTTCTGTAAAATCCGAATTTCGTTAAGCTTTAGAAACTTGTTTTACCAAGCTCTGTCTTTGCCTTTATATCTCCTCTATTCGATCCGATCTTAGGCTGAAAATGAAGTTCAGCTAGAATTTAGACCACTATCTCTGACTCGCCAAGGTTTAACAACGCTTGGGCTGCCGCAGACCAAGGCCCTCCGGCCGCGGGATAAAAACCAAGGAAAGGAAATAAAACATTCATTTTGGCTACTCTCTTTATCTTTACATCTTTACCAAGACCAAGGTTTGTTTGAAGACCTAGGGATAATACCAAGGCAAGTGTTTTTGTTTTGTTTCCTCAGCTTGGACACGTAATGGATCTTTCAGTACTATTTCCCAATCTCCATAACTATTAAATCCTTCAATTACAAACAAATCAAATCAATCAAATCAAGAAAACCTAGTTAATTTATCAAAGACCAAGGGATTTCTTTCTCTACTTCTTGGAGAGGGGTTCATTTCTCGAGCGAAGCGAAGAGGGCAAGGCAACTAATTCAGTTTCTCAAGTTTCTCAAGAAATCCAGAAAAGCAAGAAATCCAGAAAAGCAAGAAATCCCTATCCTGTTGGTCGAGCAATAAGTCCCTTTGAAAAGCAAAGTTTGTTAGTTCTTCAAGTGAAACGCAGAGGTGAGGACACACTTGCCGCTTCGCTCCTTTCTCTGAGGTTATTATCTCGAACGAAGTGAAGAGGTCCCCCCGGTGCTCGAGTGAAACTAATAGGAAGAGAGATAGCTTTTCAGCTTTTCTTTGCTATTCTGTTCTTTGTGCTTTCGACAGCATAGGGAGGTGAAAATCAAGCTATTAGTTAGGTGCCTCCAGTTAGGTAACTCCCTTTTGGGATTACCCGGACAACGGAACAACCCCTACAGTTCCCACCCGTACCCGGCAAATTGGTCTACTTTTCCAACTCCGTCCCAGCTTTTTCGGGGATTGAAATCCTTGGTTAAAGCTAGCCATTATTTGCCGCTCTTTACTTTCTTGTATATACCTTGGTACTCTGTTGTATAGACATTTGACAGACTTATATGCCCAAAAGGCATGCCGAGTGAGCGAAGTAAAGAGACTGTACTCTTTCTCAAAAGCCACCCTCTACCTCTAACCGACCTCTAAATACTCCTGGTTGAGGTAGAGCCAATCAAAATCTTCACGAAGAGTTCCGGCGAACCCCGTGTTTCATTCCTCAGTTATCCTATCTATCTCTTTTTTTGAAGAGTAGCGGGCCGAGTGAAACTAGAGGTATTCCTTTCTCTAGCGCATTGAAAGGGGTTGCTTTCTACATCCCATTTTAGGAAAGCCCAATTGGCTTCCTCTTTTCCCTTATCGGTACTTCCCTAGCCTTTCGCTACTTCTTTCTGCGTTTTCCCCTACTCGAATGTTCGGTTACAACAATTCGATCCTCCCGGGCATCCATCCAATGATTTCGAGAAATATGTTACAGAAGAGGGATCCTGCTATACAGCCTGGGCCCTTCTTTCTCCATAGATAAGGAAAATCTTTGTGGACTCTCAGATCAAACCTTCCTTCAAACCTGACTTCTCTATATACGATAAAAGACGAGAGTCAAACAGATATTCGAGAAAGAGAGAGAGTAGCCCAAGGTCTAACGAACCTAGAGATTGATTTGCGAGATATAACTTTTCTTTCTTTCTTTGATTTGATTTCGAATTGATTTGTTTCCTTTTCTATGCTATGTTTCGAATTGAAGGATTTGTTACTGAATTCGTTGCTTTTCTTACTGAATTACTTGCTTAGCTTGATTTCATGCTTAGTTGAGAAACTAGATTAGTTGGATTTCATGCTTACGAAACTTGAGAAACTGGAGAAACTTTCTTTCTTGCTTACTTTTTACTCGAGATAGAACCTCAACCTCAACCTCAAATAGCTGGATTGAATGCTTACTTGATAAACCTAGGTAAAACCAAATAGTAAGCTTTTGCATATGGCTAGATGTAACTTTCAACAACAGAGACAGTCTAATCAAACTCTAAGAGCTCTCTTCCTCTCTTTTCAGTCGAGTTCTTACAAAAACATTCCTCTCTTTTCAGTCGAGTTCTTACAAAAACATTCCTCTCTTTTCAGTCGAGTAGTAAGGAGTAGCGCTTTTTCAAAGGAATTAGGTGCCCGGGCATATATACAATCTATCGAAATAAAAGAAAAGCAAATCTTTGTTAGCCGAGAGTAAAACAAGAAATCTCGACAATACGGAATTGAAAGAGTAGTTAAGATTCAGCTTGGTTCACTGAAACGAAAGAGTCAAGTAATCGGAATGTTCCCTTAGTTGCCTTGCCCTCTCCTTTCAGTCGAGATATAAATCCCTATTGACTTGAACTTGAGAAGGAGAGGAAGAAATACGCTTGGGATAAATGAAATTCCTTAGGCAAAATAGTGGAGAGAAAATACTATCAATTTGCTAACTTTTCTAGAAAATACTAACTTTTACTAACTTTTGTTGAAAGAAATGCTGTTACCTAGGTCCGGAGGTGCTCTTAGTAGGGAGAGGTTTCTAAACAAAAGGGCGTCTTGTCCTAGGTTTATTAACGCTAGGGATAAATTCCTAGGGAAATTGCAATAATGAGCTTTTCTATATGGGTGGAAGCAGAAAGTGAAAAAAGAGTCTACAAAGTCTTTCTATTCCTCTTCTCTTCGTTCGAGATAATAACCTCAAATACAGTCTCAGAAAAGGAAGAGTTTGGTTTTGAAACAGGTGCTTACGAAACTAAAGAAACAGTATTAGTTGCTTGATTTCTTACTGAATTAGTTGCTTTTCTTGATTTGTTTCTTACTTAGTTGGATTTCTATTAGTTGGATTTCTAGCACTCAAAGAGAGGGTTTCTTTCTTGCTCGAGTAACACGAGAGGGTTTTATTGCTCGACTAATAAGGAGAGGGAAGCCAGGAACTCGAGTAAAGCGAGAGGGATGTAATAACTCTTAACTCTTTGAGAGGGACAAAGTAACTCGAGTGAAACGAGAGGGATTCCTTTCTCGAGTAAAACCATACTGAATCTTAAAAGTAGTTCCGAAAAAGCTTTGTTCACGAGTCTCTGGAAGAAGAAGAAATAGTGGGAAATAGTGGGATTGGTTGGTTTAGAAAAGATATAATAATTCCAAGGTCTTTCAACGCTTGGTCCCCCCAGGTGCTCGAACGAAGTGAAGAGGGCAGTTTGACCAAGGTTTGATAGGGCATTAGCTGAGGTTTGGATACCCAGGTTTAACAGTGTTGCTAGGTTTTCTTTCTTTTCTCTCAAATACGACAAAATAGTGAGGTTTTCTCGAAAATACGACAAATTAGCTAACTTTTCCACTATGCTAGATGCAACAAAAGGAGATGCCGGAAATAGCTATTTACGCCCATAAGGTCATAGAGATCCTCTACAGCCCAGTCTTCTAACTATCCAAACTGGTAGAATCCGATATACCTCCAAATAAGAGGGGTTTTGGGTACCTTAAATGATACGAATAGGTCTTCACTCGTAAATCCTAATATATCTCATGTAAATCCATCTATAATTGCCTTAGATACAGGATCCTATGTTTACCATCTAATACCCTTTGAGACAGGTTGTTGACCATCGAATACTAGGGTTGGTTGCCACAAGATCAGAATATCCAGAGTTTGACTAATTATTTCTATTTCTAGCTTTCTTGAGAACTTAAGAAACTGGTACTTGAGAAACTAGAAAAAATGCTTACGAAACTGGAGCTTGATAAACTGAATTACTTGAGTGAGAAACTAGATTTCTTGCAAGGAAGGCTAGATTCGAAGTAAAAGGTCTCCGAACCTTGGCGAGTCAGATTCAGATAGAAAGACAAATTTCCTAACTTTTGCATATGTATGGCTGGCTCTAGCTCTAGAAAGTTTGATTTGAGATCTCGTTCCTTAGGTTCAAGTACCTAAGTGTTAATAAACCTTAGCGAAACTCCCAATGTCAGGTCCAACTTCGACTGTTTCGACTGTTTCGACTGTTTCGACTGTAGAACCCATGGACTGAAACTGTATTTCTTTACTTGATATACTTGATTTCTTTTCTTTCAGATAACTTTGATTTGCTTTTCTTTGTTTTCTACCTTTTCCACTGGCTGGATGCGAAAAGTGAAAAAAGAGATCTTGCTCCCTAGTAGGTCTCCGAACCAAGGTTTATCAACACTTGGTCCCCCCGGTCTCGACTTGCCAGGAGAGGGATAAAAAATACCAAGGACAAAAGAAATATCTGCAAAATGCCTTGCCCTGGTTTTGATTGAAGAAAGAAATCAAGGTGAAAGTTTGACTAGAGTATTTATCTTCCTCTCCTTACAGTTGAGCTAGGGAACTCCTCTTCTTATCAGTCGAGCAAGGTTTGCAAACCTTGGTCCGGAGGTGCTCGAACGAAGTGAAGAGGCAAGCAAAAATGGATTGTCTATTGTACAAAGGTGGTCACTCTATCTCACATATCGCGCATCTGTCTGAATGATGAACCGGTGGCATCTGTATCAAGGAGTCTGTAAGTCCATCCATCGGCAATCCGCTCCCGTGCTCCTAATGTAGAGCTAGAACTACTGCTACCGTGGAATCCGCGATCACACATGAGTACCTCGCCTTCCAAAAAAAGCGGCTGCTAATTATAGCACTAATGCTAATGGGGACCATCGATCAAGATGGACTTCGGAGACTGCAATCGAATTGAGAAAAAAAATAGAAAGAAAATATAGGGCCAACTCTTCTAGTTGTGACCCTTATTACGCTACTCAACCAGCTGATAAAAGGTCGAATCCAGCAGGGCTGCAGGCACGAAATGACGATCAAATCCGTTAATTAAAGGAAGCCTAATCAAATCAAAGCAGGCAAACAAGAAGATCTGACTGAGTTGATGATGGACCGGATCTCGAAAGGCGAGAGGCTTTCATAAAGATGTATTAGAAACGGAGGGTCGAGAGAGGCGCTGAAAGCGATCCACCCAACCCAGCTAAGCTAATAAATGCTGCATAAGAGAGTGGTTTGCAAACCTCCCATCTGGAGGTGCACACCCATTTAGGAACATATGCAAAGGGGTAAAGAGAGAAGTCAATGGAGAACTACCAAATCCAATTACTTTGATTTCTTTGTACCATTCTGTCATCGATCACTGCTGGGTCGGTTGGTGAGTCACCCCAAAAAAAAGCATCGAGAAAGGTCAAGCATATATGTTTTCAAAAATGATCAGCGCTTTCATTTATGCTATGCCCTGCGTCGTCTTCCTGTGTGTTTATTGAGCTTTCTTCACTTCAGCGCCATGCGCTTTGCTTCGCTTTATAGAAGAGAGAGACCCTTTGCTTTGAGAGTGAAAAGCAAAAGGGCAAGCAATAGAAAGGATAGTCCCTATAGCGTTCGCGCGAACTACAACTACTAGAAAATGGTGAGATCATTAGTGAAAGAAGGACCAACGACGATCCTATCCTAAAAGAGAAGGAGGAGTAGGAGGAGTCAGTTTTCTTTGAAGATCGAGGAAGAAATCGGACAATTATGCCATTCGGAAGAAGTATTCTACAGAAGAAAAGCCTGTTACGAGTAAGTGGAGAAGAAAGATCTACAGAGATTCTTATCTCATTCCATTCCAGTGGCTCAACCAGTAACCAATGGCGAAAACTCAAAAATCCATGGTTTCCCGGTAGAACCCTATTTCGCCCAAGTTGTTTCGGAACCGGAAAAAAGAAGCGGTTTTTCGCACAGCTTGCTCATAGTGCAGGTCCCACTTGTATATTGTATTTGGCCGAAGAAGCATCAGACAGGTTGGAGTTCTTACCTTCCTTCTTGGGACTCCATGGACCTTCATCTTCTTTTATTATATGGTCAATACCGATCCACTTTAGCAGATCATATGGATGTAGAAAAAGCTTCACATTTGGATGAATTGGAAACATCTCTTTTCCATTTCTATTTACCCAGTTCATACCTTTCTTTCGTGTGTTCCCGGGAGGTTTTCCATGAAAGCTGCAACGAAGTTGGAGGAATTCGATCTCTTCAATCTCGGAATACCACCTAAATAACTGCGGCCAGAGAGTCAAATAGGTCGGGAAGAAAGAGTCTGAGGTCGGGTTGGACGACATACATCTTGGTTGGTCCCACCATCACTAGAGATTGGACATATAGAGTTTCTTTCTTCTAATCAACTAACTCTTTTCTAATATTTGCATTTTGAAATAGCTGCAAGACCAAAAGAGAAAAAAACCGAACAAAGGTAACCTCCCAGATACATGGCTTACCGGCTCAACATTCTTGGAAAACAATCGAATCGAGGGTCCGGAGGAGAATTGGCCATTCAATCTTGTGAACTAATAACTAATCGAGACCGAAATTGGAAAAAGAGATACGAAGGGAGAGGAATAACCAATCGATGAAAGAACATGAAACCATTCTGTTTCAATAGAGGTACGAGAAAGGGTTGGGGGCAATGAAGTAGGTGAAGTGGTTGGATTTTGCGTTCCAACCAAACCACTGCTGGATTCCAAGAGCCGAACGAGAAACCACACAGAAGAGTATGGACCAGGCTCCCCCATTCCGGACGAATTGGTACGGAAGTTGTAACAAAACCACAGAAAACACGACTTATTTGTTATTTGAATAACCCGGTGACCTTGTAGAAGTAGGATTTTTTGAAAGCAATAAGCACTTAAATAATAATAATACAATTCAAGTGTACCATCTTCTTTCTCATTTCCTTACTTCTTCGTTCTTTCTAATTCATTCACTTCAAGACTGGTTCTGAACGCCGCGTAACATCATCTTCAACCAACCTCCACCGTACGTACCTTTCGACCACTAAAGAATTGCTTATACACTAAAAAGCTGCTTATATACGCTTACTAAAAGACTGACTTTCATTCATTATCATTAGGCCAGCGTGAAACTAAGAAAGAGAGATGTGCCTAAGGCGTTCCTCTCTTAGGTCTTCGAACCTAAGGCGGCATGTAAGCAAACTGTGCACGCTAAGAGAAGAGGAGAGATGCTCGCAATTACTACCACAAGACCCTATCTTCGACTTCGAAAGGGTCACTTCGTTCGTACCTTCTTGGCTTAGGCTTTCAACTGAAGAACATGGCCTTGCCGCCCCGCCGCTAGCAGAAGCTAAGCGCTTGAAAAGAAAAGAAGAAACCTTGCTTCTGTCGGCAACAGTCCACCAGTAGCGGAAGAGAGGGTTACCGTAAAGTAAATACAATAGTATTCCAGTTCTTACGGAAGCTCTTTCTTACCAGTCAAGTAGTACAACAGCTCTATCTTACAGCCCGGCGCCTTTTGAATTCAGTAGATGGAAGAGACTATTAAATAGATAAGGAGTAGGTGAGTGAATGAGTCCTCACTGACCTGAGCAATTTCACCTAGCAGGCCTTTTATTTGGTAGGTAAGATCCCCAAAGCGTATCATCAGATTTGGCTACGAAGGAAGGGAAGGAAGGGAGGCCTTCGGCTACCTAGTGTGTCCTCACCTTGGAAGAGAAAGTAGTTCAAACAAGCCAGTTTCTAAAGTTATTAAGCTAAGCAACAAA
>JAOWBG010000006.1:45575-77829 GCA_028566255.1 Geranium maculatum
GGTAGCCACATATAGCTTTTCACTTTTTACGTCCAGCCGTATGCTAAACCTTACGAAGAGGTTGCTTTGTTATTTGTTCTTTCTACTGTCATGGGGAGTCAAACGAAGAGAGTTTCCCGGAGAGCTATTTAAGGTTTAGAAAGACTTGAGTGAAAAACCCTACTTATGGGCTGGCTAGGCTACTCTTTGCCTTTCCTTTCCTAATCTCAATTAGAACTTTTAGCTTCCACCGGACAACTCTTCATCTTCTGATACTTCGGCAACCCTAGTATTCGATGGTCAACAACACATAGTATCCTGTCTCTTTGTCCATGAAAATGTCCTGTATCGCCATCTGAGTACCCTTGAGTTGGACCATCCCTTTCCTATCATTTTAGGTGCCATAAAACCCTATCTTTGAGTTAATAGTCTAAGAGTTTCGAGTTATGTCATCCCTATCTCCGAAAGAAGCAAAGAAAGAAGCAAAGAAAGAAGCAAAGGAAGGAAGACCCGTTTCTCAAGTAAGCGTGAAATCCAGCTAAGCAACTAAGTTAAGTAAGCACTAGGTTTGTTAGACCAAGGTTTCTAAAGTAAGCTTTAAATCCTGTTTATTAAGTTTCTGAAGTATTCAATCTAGTTTCTGAAGCATGTAATCAAGTTTCAGTCCATGATCCTCAAATAGAAAAAGCTCTTTCTTTGCAGCAAATCTTTCATTTCTTTGTACGAAGTTCTTATTTCTTTCTCGAGCAAACCCTCCTTACTTATGGGCTACTCCAAGTCTTTCCTCATCTCCGAACTTTTAGCATCTAGCCGGAAAAGCTTACTCTACTGTTTTACCAACCAAGGTAACGTCATTTCTTTATTCTATTTCTGCGTCCAGACATAGGCAAAAGCTTACTATCCTTCTCAAATACCAAGGTTTAACAACACTTGGTCCGGAGGCCAAGGCCCGGAGGCCTAGGGCAGCCCCTGACCAAGGTCTACAACCTTGTAGCACCTTGACCTAGGCGACTTGCTTGAAATCTAGCCTTCCTTGAATAGAACGAAGAGGTACTTATTTCTAAAGTAATCATGACATCCAGTTTCTCAAACTCAAAGAGGTGTTTATTACTTAAGTAGAAATCCAATTCTTATTCTGCATCTCCAATTGAACTTTCTGCTTCCACCCTAGTGATAGGATAGGGCAACTCTTTATAAGCATAAGCAGTGAACTAAGCTTTTTCTTTTCTACGAGAAAGATTCAGTCTTGTCTAAGTCTAAAAAGGATTGATTTCGGTAAGATGCGAGTGAAAGCTCCCATTCCGACCTATCCGAAGAACGACATTTTCATCCCCCGGCACAGTCGAAAGAGAAAGGTTTTACTCGGGAAAGAAAGGGATTGATCCTCTTCCTAGCAAAGCAAAGAAATCTCTCGTTGAATTTGAGCTTAGGAAATCCTCTTCGTTTGGGTTCCTTGCCAACTGCCAACTATCGACTCCGATCTCTTTTCATTTGTTTTGGGTATTACCAAACCTAGCCTAGCCTTTGTCAATCACACTAAAGCAGAGCAGAGCACCCAATTATGGAAGAGTTAAGGGTGGGTTAGCTTAGTCAATCCGGCCCGAGACGCGTTCGTTGACGCCGTAGGAATTCCGACTTTTCAATAGTCAATAGAGCGGAGGCGAACTGAGATCAACGAGAAAGAGGCCCTACTCACTACAAACGAATACACCACAAGATAGATCGAACTGCACTCATGCCTCCACCGCATCAAGTTGCCTCCCTTGGTAGTGATTCTATCAATCATGTACGTAGGGTCTGATTGGTATATCATGAAAAAAGCCATTTGCACCAGGCGCACTGCGCTTTCCCTTGCTTGGTAATTGATCTTTGCCTTTCTAAGTCAAGTAATGGTGACCCTGGAGCTTCGTAACATGTTGACGAAGACCTCCGGAGGGTTCGGTCAGTAGTTTGTCTCCCCGGAAGAAGAATGCTCTCTAGCCGACTGATCCCCTTGATCATATAACTGGCTGGGGGGGAACGTGTCACATTAGAGGTGAACGATCAGACCTCTAAACGATGAGACTGGTCCCTCTTTTAGTAGACTCAGCTATGAATATGAATGAAGAAATGAATGCCGGGCTCTTTCTTTCACTGCTAACCCCATTTCTTATCTTAATGCTGATACTTTCTCTTTCGCCGAGCCCCGAGCTTGTGGTCTTGAGTGTGGATTCAATTGGATGAATCTGTCAAGTCAAGGAAAACGTAGGTAGCAGCAAGGATGGTGCCTATTTCTCGTTCTCGCTCGGGAGCCAAAACGAACAGAACACGCCTGCTACCTACTGTACTGGACCTTCGACCAGGCATTCTACCTTTGTTTTGTAGAATCGGAACCAAGCATTGCGCTCGAACAGTTGAGCGGCTGGACCTCACCTTCTCGTAAATGGTGTCAGTGAGAGCAATTTGCCCCTGTTGACCTTCTTTTGTAGATCTTCAATGAGTGGAAACAAGCACCCAACCTAATAACTAATAACTAATAAAGGGTTTAGTGTTGAGTAAGGCCGGCGAGCCCAAGCCTACGTTTGCTTAGTAAGCTTGAGCGCATCTTTCTCATATCTTCGCTTTCTTTTCATTTTCAATAAGGGGCGCCTAGGCCGTTTTCTTGCAGGAGTGCTAACGCGCGCCCTTACGTTTTCTTCGCTTGCTCTGCAGTACGAGCCTCATACAGAGCCGCGCTCCTTTAATATTGAATATGATATGAGAAGAAGGGAAGGGGCCTCTTTTCCGCACCAATCCTTATTTCCTACTACATCTTTTTTTGGGTGTATAGCTCAGTTGGTAGAGCATTGGGCTTTTAACCTAATGGTCGCAGGTTCAAGTCCTGCTATACCCAAACCTGCCTTACACTCTACTATGAGTAAGGACTAATTCGTGGCTTCTAACTCTTTGGCCTTTAGACTCGCTTCCCTAAAGCCCTTTAAGTTAAGTGACAAGGGGATGAGGTAAGGAGTAGTATAAGAGTGGCTCGGTCATCGATAAACCTCTCCTTATTCATTCTATAGGGCGGGGCTGCGGACCAAGAATCCAGCAAAAGGGCTGAAAAGCTCCTTTATCAAACCTTCCCCTTTTCATAATAATAAGGTAAGCATCAAAGCCCAGAAAACCCAACCTATACAAAGAGCTCTTTTCAGCCCCTACTCCTAACAAGTGAAAGTTGCTGTTGACGAAGTTTCATTCGTTGCAACGAACTCGGTAACAATGACCAGTCATTAGTTAAGCTGGCTTGGCTTACGCTTCCTTCCCTTCACCCGGATAATGACCATTTAAGCACCTCGTCCAACTACTACTTTCCCTGTGTTCTATCACAACAAGGCAGGCCTGCCCAAGGTTTCTCAACAAAACGCTTGATCTTCTAACCTCTCCTTACATTACACATTACAGTCGAGCGACTTCGTTCCAAAGGTAGCACTATATAGGTACCCGGTCATAAATACAATATCTAGAAAGTGAAGTGTTGGAAAAGAAAGAGCTTTTGCGTCTATCTAATATACTAATATATTAAACCCGGTCATACATACAATCCGAGATACTAATAAACGAAGCTAGTTTTTCTTAAAGTTTGACTCCTTGTTTCTCTCTCTTTCTGAACTGAAAGTTTGACTTGAGAAATCAATGTTGGATCTCAAACCTCGGGATTGAATGCTTAGCTTAATAAATACCTCTCGCAGTAGGGTAGGGTTTATAGAAATAACCTCGGTCCCTTGGTCTTCCATGTACAAGTGTTTTGTTTTCTAACCTTGTTCGTTAGACCTAGCGTCTCCAAAAAACCTTGGATTTCGTGCTTTCTTTTTATTTGCTTAGTTGGATTGTCTGAAAACTTGATAAACTGGATTAGCTGAAACTGGAACTTACGAAACAGTTGCTTCAGAAACTTAAGAAACAGAAGAAACAGGATTAGTTGGATTTCATGCTTACTTGCTCTTCGAACCAAGGTTCGTTTAGACCTAGGTTCGCAGACCTCTCCCTACTAAGAGAACTTTCACTTCGTCCCTCTCCTAAAAGTCGAGATATAAATCCCTCTTCCCGTTGGTCGTGAACCTAAGGAACCCGGTCGATTACCTTCACTTCGTCCCTTGAGCTTTACTCGAGAAAGAAATCCCAGCTAAGCAACAAATCAAGCTTGTTACAGAACAGACATTCCATTCTTTGCTTTCCCAGCTACATGATGGAACTCTCTGGTCGGATGTTACAGTCGGCTCTACTTCTTAGTCAACTAGTAGTCTTTCAGTCGGAAATCGCTTTCACATCTCATATGACATCTGTACCAACAGAATCGGACACCCGTAAGGTAAGTAGCTACTCCAGCGGCTCCAGCCAGCTTCTTTTAAGAATAGATTAGCCTCCTCTCCTTCAGGGGATGCAGCAAGAAAGTATACCAACATATACAGTACCCTTTAGAGTATAGAAGGTTCTCGTCTCCTGTCTAGATATAGATATATACAGGAGTTGTACATAGATGCAGTTTAGCATTCATTATTATCATTATCTATTATAGGCAAACTAGGATACCTCGCCCACGCAGTATGCACTCAGCTGGAGTTCCAGAGAACTCGCGGTGAACTAACTATTTTAGTAAAAAAATATAGATTAGTTCATCTTCCTACCTAACGGACCTCTCATGGCATACGGGTTCCACTAATAGAGGTATCTAGTAATAGATAGTATTTTCACTTCTCTTAACCTACGCTAAACAAAGTCGAAAGTACAGGGTACAGAACATAATAAATCCCATTCTATACTTTATACTTTTCTAATTATTTATTCTTATGGAAAGACACGAGTGTTGCAATAAATCTATATCCTATTTTCTTAATAAGCCAGAAGCTCTCAAGAGCTCATTGAATACTTTTATTAAGGAGCATGGTAAAATGAAAGATAAGGATAGGGATGTTCTATTAGATTTCTGGTTTTCATTTTTTATGAGAATACTACAGGATGGTATCCAAGAATCTGTATTTAAAGAATATGATGAAATAGATCCAACAGATAACTTACTTCAGGAAGATGGTATTACTATTAGTCAAAATGTTAGTCAATCTTTATTTACAAAGATATAGAAAGATAAAGTTTACCAATTACTAGAAGATAATAAGAGTTCTGAGCTATCTTCTTCTGATTTAAGAAAGCTTCCGCTTGAGATTGAATCTCTGACTATGGATTTTAATGAAGAAAATATCTATTCTACATGCCCTACTCTGATTAAGGAGATGAATTCTGGAAATCTGATTAGTGCTAAGGAATATCTTAAGTGTAAGTATAAATTGGATTAAAAAGAAGATGATCGAATAAAGGTAGTAACTAGTAAGGAAAAAATGAATGAGAAAGGTACTCAATTATACGATGTATTAACACCATATGAAAAAAGACTTTTAGATCTGTTCAGTCATCATACAATTGAAGCTTTATTAATTCATATTATGAGCACTCTATTTGGCTCTGAAAATTATGTTCAAGTTGCCACTTTAGTAGAACGAATAGAATATGCTGTTCGACAAAATGCTGCAATATTATCTAATATTCATGGCGATACTAACGTTATTCAAAAGTGTGATCCAAGAAGGACGTTTTAAGACTCCCATTCGGTAAGGCTTTAGTTGAATTCTTAGTGGAAAGATACATGATCAAAATAATACACAAAGAAAATGATTCATCAAAAATAAAAAAAAAGAATAAATCATTTTATTTGGAAAAGTCTGTTTACGCCGAATGTCTGTTTAATCCAGCCATTCTTCCTGTTAAAATGAACCTCCCTATGATTTATCCCCCATTGGATTGGAAAGTGAATTGCCCTCCTGATAAGACTTGGTTGAACATATCTGATCTAACAGGGGGTTACTCAAAATGTCATTCCACTGAAATATATGGTCAATATCGATTATGTTGTTCTTTGAACATAAATAATTTCTTAATTGACTTCGGTAAAAATAAGGATAATAAAAGCTATGATAAAGCATAGAAACTGTGTTATATTATGAACAAGCTTCAAAAGCAAGCTTTTCAAATCAACAAAATATTTCTCGATGAAATGACTTCAAACGTGAATTTTGATGTTGAAAATGGCTTTCTCATGCCTTATTATCTTAATAACATTAATATTAGTGGATGTGTTAGTACTATTCTTAGAGATTATTATCTCAATAACAAAGAAGTACAAGATATATGTAGTTATAATAAATTATTACAAGTGATGTCTACTAATATCCAACGAGCACGTTATGAGCGAACCATATTCCATTTAGCTAAGGCGTATGAGGGTTATCAATTTGATTTACCAGCCTTTCTTGACTTCCGAGGTAGAATCTACCGCTGTGGTATTTTACATTTTCATGAACGCGATCTAGCTCGAAGCCTCATCCAAATTGTGGATGAACCTAATATATATATAACTTCTTCTGACAATAGAAAAAAATGATTATCTTTCATGGTAATATGCACTGCCTTCCATTATCACAAATTCTCAACATATATTCATGCTTTTCATTTCCTCCAACTTCGTTGCAGCTTTAAGGGAATTTCCTCCAACAAAAAATGACGTTATATCCGTTCAGACTATGTAATGTATATAGAATTAGCTAAAAAGGCTTCTTTTGAAGCAAAAAATCAATCCTTTTCAGTTCTTATCCCTGCTACTAGGTATTTTAGAGAGTAAGAAGCTTAATGATAAAGATGCTATTTCTTATATAAATTCATTCCCTATTACCCGGGATGCTTCTGCGAGTGCATATCAAATCATGAGTTATTTTATGTTGGATGAAACCATGGGTGTGAGAACTAACCTCATACAATCAAAGGATGAACTAATCCAGGATATCTATGATTTCTTCAGGCTCCTATCATTCCTTAAAGAAGAATTAGATGAACATGTTTATACCAGCATTGAAAGTATCTTCACTCGTAAGCTTGTTAAGAGTATTTTTATGCCCCTAATTTATGGTAAAACTTTAATGAGTACCAATGATGATATCAAAGCTGAGCTTTCTCAGTATATGACTCACAAGGAATGCTTCAATTTCAATATTACCCGTCTGTGCTTTCAATTCTGGAGTACTAAATAGGAACATATGGATTGCCTGATCCGCTTAATCCGGATTATAGGGTGGTTTGCTTCAACCTGTGATAGACCCGTTCTGTATCAGACAGATTTTTTTAATACATCTCAGGATTATCGGGAAATGGAACCCTATAGTATCTGGGTTTATGATAAAACAAGTCAAAAAAGACGTAAGGTTACTCTTAGAGTGTCTAGTGAGAAAAGAGATCATAAGAAGACTGAGGTATCTACCTTCGTCAACTTCATTCATCAAAAAGATGCTTATATTGCCATGAGAGTAGTCCTCAATATTGACTCTCCTATATACACTGTTCACGATAACTTTATCAGTAATGCCAATAATTCTGTAAATTTACCTCAGATGTATTTAAATACTATAAAAAATATGGGACCACCCCTTCAAATAATTAATGAATTTCTCATTCGAAATCTTTTGTTACCTTTTAGGAAGTATAAGAATAGCTATGATGAAAATACTAGTAGGGTAATCCCTCATAAAATGATAGATGATTTCTTAGCTTTAAATATACCAGATAACTTTCAAAATGATAAAAGGCGTCTTCAAGTTTGGGAAAAAAACGTCTCTCGTTTAAAAACGTACTACTTTATGTACATAAAAAACGTAACTGGTGGGAGCTGGGAAGACCGAAAATTGGGACAAGTTCAAAAAACAACTGGATGGAATGTACTGCATACACTTATGAAGAAAAAGAATTCTATGACTAATATATATAATAATACAATGATGAAATCATATTCTACTGCTCGTTATGACGTATTGGAGGAATTGTATGGAGAAATTGAAAAAACCTACGTTCTATACCCGCACCAGGGGTTTTGCTACCCTTTGCTTCCGGACACCATATCCACTTATAAACCAAAATATGCTGCTATCTCTTAGTACGATGGATCTATTAATCCAGTACGCTTACCTTTATCCATTTTGTTATGCTAAGTTCACTATTTTAGTGACTATGATGAAATCAGTAGGGGAGAATGTAACATTTACGATAGGAAATGCTATTCCATTGACATTGGTAGATGGGGAATTCATTCCTAAGAGTGAGATCTTTGCTCATATAATGGCTTCATTATTGAAGTATAGCGAACTCTACGAAGGCCAATCCGATCGGGGTACAGTAGCTCTCGTACCGACCCTTGCTTTTCGCCACATTCATTCAAGCTTAGGAAAGACAAGATTGTATCGTCTCTAGGCCCCATAGACTGAAATGGAAAAATCCATCTAAGAGTCTATTCTAGCAAAACAAGGTAAGAAAGCAGCTTATTTGTCCCAACAGGGCATTCATTCGTGAAACCTGTTCTGGCATATGCCTCTTCCTTCTTGCTTGGACTAGCTTGGCGAAACGGAATACAGCCTTTAACAACCTATTCTATCGCGGAGTGAAGTCAAGAGATGAGGCTTAGTTCAACTAGACAGATCGACGGGATTACTGGCTAAAGGAATGCCCCTGCTCATACAAGGGGTACCCTGAATGGTGAATGGCCGATTCCTGCTTAACAGCTTCGGACAGCTGGAAATAAAAGGAGATTCTTTCTTCTTGGGATGACGAATGAAGGAAGCTTTTTAAGCCATTTTCGCATTAAGGGGAGTGGAGCCGATGGGAGTTATCGAATGGTAATGAAGCTTGCCATTCTGTCTATTTGGCTGAGACTCTGGACGTTCAACGCTTCCAATCATACTTTTTTCTTCTTCCACTACTGATCCCCTTACTTCAAAGAATGGAGTCCCTGTCCTTATGTATGGGCTTCTAATCTAAGGTTTTTATCCCTGGAGATATGAGTTTACAAGTGTTGGATTCTGAAACAATAGCATTCTATACTTCTCTGTCTATCGCTCTCACTATTATCTTAATCTGAATGTCTAGGAGCAGGAATTGAATTGTGCTTTCAATAGGCTCAATGTCTGGTCTAACTGATGTTCCCAAACACTTCAGCAAGAGACATCATTTTTTGATCTTCTTCTTTCTTGTTGATGTAGCAGAGTATCTAAAGGGGTATCTAATTGGAATGCTAAGGTCAGGCGTAAACCTATCCTAATCCCAGTCCAGCGGTCTCTGTCCCTTAGGTTTTTATACCTAAACCCGCGGCAAGCGCAGGAAGCACTCTTTCGGGAAAGAAAGATGGAGTGTACTATCACCTGGACTAAGGTTATCCTATTTCCTTTGCAGATTAAGCAGGCACTTTTTTCTTTTCACTTGAAGGATAAGTTTTTCAACACCCCACCTACTTACTTTTCCAGCGGTACTAGTCTCTTAGTTAGCCAGTCAAGGTGTCAAACGAGCAAAGCAAGGGCTAGGTCAAGGTCAAAGATAAAAAGGGTAAAGGGTTCTTTCTCGTAAAGCACTCTTGCTATCATTCCTCGCCTTACTACCAAGCGTAATAGCTAAAGAGCTCAGAGTGCTAGTGTGATTCCGTATAACAAGAGTGTCATTCCGTCTAGCGATAGTGGGCCAGTAGTACCCGTATGTATCTATTGTACCAGTAGTTGCGATTTTCATTCATAATTGAATCGAGTATATCCTATGCATTTCCAGTTCTTTTCTTTCTCCCTTTACGAAATGGAATTGGCTCTACCGGCTGAGGTAGAGGGTTCACTTAAGAGATTAATCCCTCTCCCTCTCCTGGCAAGTCGAGACCGGGGGGACACTAGGCTAGCATAAACTTTTTTAATTGGAGAAACCTTGGTATTTTTATCCCAAGTGTTTTTAAACCTTGGTATTTTTATCCCAAGTGTTTTTAAACCTTGGAGCACCGCTTGATTGATGAGAATGCCACCACCTTGCAAGCGCCGGGTGCCCCGCTTTGTCGAGTGCTTCGCCTATCCTTAAAGTACAGGGGTTCTACTATAGCAAAATGACTGGCATCGATCCTCTAGCAAGATTCCAACACCAGCCACGGAATCCCCGTACATTAGCAGCCTTGAGCCGGGTAGCAGTTCATCCCTGGGTGTGCTTTTTCCCTAGTGAAATGGACCTTCCTCTCTTAGTCTTGGCTCTGCCTCGTACTACCTTCGCTCCTAACTACCTAAGGCCGAGCTAAGTGCCCTCCTTTCCGTCTCCGTCTTAGTAGAGCTTCCACAAGTAGGTGGAGACCAGGAGGAAACCAACCCCAACTTTTTGTTTTGGGTTTCACCGCGCCACACGATTCTTTATTCTTTATTCTTTCGCGAAGCGCTCTCTCAGACGTTTCCACTCCTGCCCCCGCAAGCAAAGAGGTAGGTTTCAAGATACCAGGCGACCAAGTGAAAGTGAACAGCTCCAAGCAACTAGAGAACCTTCCCTTTTCTTCTCTCAACCGAGCTCCATTTTGCTCAGTTGGTACCCTCCATATGTGGCTGGGCAGTGATGTGGTAGCGGGGGTAGAATTCGGAAGGCTGGCCGGGGTTGTGTCCTTCCTATAGGACGAGGTCGGCTCGGTGACCTAGGGCTTGCGTGGAGGTAGAGCCACACGGGCTTGGACTTCTTCATTTCTCTGCTTTTTTGAGGCCCGAATGAAGGCATATATGTCGAACGGATGAACAAGAAACAATCATCAAAGGCGATTGAAAAACATAATAAAAAGAAAGGGAGGCTTACTCGTGACGATGTCGGGCAGGGTGTCATAGAAAGATGTTTAGGGGTAGTGGCTGTAAGTTCGAGGGCTTTTGTCTTATTCGAGTGAGGGGGTGAATAAGCAGAAAAGGAAAGAATTAGGGAACTTACTTACGTTCTCTGGATGGAAGGGGTGACCGGGAGTTGTGATATGCGAAAAGCGCTATGCTTTACACGTTCGCTTCCAGGACGCCCGTGCGTCTCCTGACTGTAATGGTTGGGCTTGGCCAGATTGAAGAGAGGTTTTCTTTTCCCTAGCAAGAGCGGACGGAAGAGTGAACCCCGTGCCAGCAGCTATAGTAGAATAGGCGGGAGGCAGACTTTGTATTGTATTGTAAGGGGAGCATGTTGAGTTGATTCGCGATTTAGGTCGTCTCGAAATTGTTTAGGTAGTGTCAATGTTCCATGTTCGTTCGGAGATGTTTGATTTGACTATGGGCGGATGGTGCGAAAAAGGCCATTCGGTCCACTCCATCCAGCACTTGAGAATTGTCGAGTTTAGGAAAGTGGTTCAGGTATCCAACCCGAGGGCGGTGTGCCAGGCTAAGCAAGGCAGAAGGAATTGGGGCAGCGGAGCTCAGAGAGGAGTTGACGGCTAGATATTTTGGTAGTGTAGCAACTGCTAGAAGGAGAGAGCATCGATGCTTGGTTTGCTTGGAGTATGTAAGTAAAGGGCTGTGGCAGATTGGACTCAAGGTTCAGGAAGTCACTTTTCGCTTGGACCCTTCTTTCCCTGGGATGGTTGGCTTGGGTTAGTTGTTTTCTTTAGCTTTTCGTTTCCTTCTTTCGCAGATTGGATGAAAGATTCGAGATGACTGAGACGGAAGCCAACTCCTTATCTTTGGTTGGAAAAAACCCAACAAACCGTTTACTAAAATACAAGCCTTCCCTCTCCCTCTCCTTTTAGTCGAGATAGAAATCCCTACTAAGAGCACTTTCATTCCTCATTTGTAGAGCGAGAAGCGGAAACTACAAAGAACAAGAAAAGAAAGGATGATCAAACGAAACGGTCTATTAACATAACAGGGTCAGCACCCCACCATAGTTATATGACTGATCTACCCGGAGCGTCTGGATCGGCATTTCCAGAAGTTGGGGATACCGGTTCATGAGATATTTCCAGATAAAGATATATGGGAGGACGTACTAACCCACCCTTTTTACTGTTCCCCAGTGGTTCACATCCCAGGTGAAATAGTGGACCCCCTCACCATCTCCAAATTAACACATTTGAATTATTTCTTGATACTTGATAAATATGCGGTACGATTTTTACGAAGGGGTCATACAAGCGGGCTATATCCAATCCCTCCAACGGGAATTGAACCAAACTCCTCCGGGATTACTCCCGGGTAAGCTAGACTTTATGCTTCATCGAGAGTACCAGAATTGGTGTAATTATTGGTATATTAAGACTCTCGGCGTCCCTAGCCCCCTTGAGCAATTTAATTACCCATTTCTTTTTTGTATTATCATAATCTGTATCTCAGTCATAGCTATTATCTGTCTATTCTGGCGCATAAAGAACAAGAAGAGAAAGAATGAAAAGTGTGAGGAGGGCAAGCCTTCATGTACGGGCGTTCCCCGACAGGGGCCTGCCAGCTCAGGAAGCCAAACGCCCGATACCGATAGAAGGGTCCCTAGCCCCCTTTCTCTTTCTTTATTACAACTCAACATTGGCGAATTCGTAGGTTCAATTCCTACTGGATGCACGCCAATGGGACCCTCCAGTCTATTGGAATTCGCTCTGTATCAATTTCATCATCCATACATAACGAATTGGTGTCATATCATAATATATGAACAGTAATAAGTAGCATTGAGACTCGAACTCATAGGTTATGCGAAGTGAAGAGGGAAGAAAATAGATTTATGGATGGAATCAAAAATGCAGTATTTACAGACAAAAGTATTCGGTTATTGGGGAAAAAGAAATATACTTCTAATGTCGAATCAGGATCAACTAGGACAGAACTAAAGCATTGGATTTCTTCTTAAAGAAGTGTACCCGCATAACAAGAGGTAAGCAACGAGACGAGCCTAGGTAGGCGAGTGAGTAGAAGCAGGAACATGTAGCCAAAGAACGATCGAATCCGGAATCATAGATCGATGCTAAGGGGCGAGAGAACGCAACACCGAGAACGCAGGCCCTGAAGCGAAGGACGGGAATCCAATTTCTGCCTTTGCTTCGTGCTGGAGGCACGTTTGAGAGTGATAGCACTTTGATTGTCACATCGAAGAATGGCATGATGAAACCCCAACTCAAGACTCAAGGTAGTCGAAAAGCAAGTTTTTTCTGCAGATGTTGAAGCCATAGCTCGATATTCAGCTTCTGTGCTAGAGCGTGAGACTTTTTCTTTCAATGCTTTCTTTCCTGATGAGGACTAAGAAAAGGGAATATAGCTAAACAGCTGCAGCAGAAAGAACGAAAAGCCAAAAGTCAAGGTGCATAGCGGTATTTTCAAGAATAGGGGAGTACAGAATAAGGGGTTTGCAAGACAAAAGAGAATCCGCTTGAACTACGGACAAGGACAAGGATATTTGACTCAATTCCCCTCTTCACTCCGTTCGAGAAATAAACCCCTCTTACTATTTAAAAAAGCGGAATCCAATTCAATTCCACCAGTGTGTATGTAAGACAACCAACATTCTCTATGTTCAACGCTTTGGGCATGCCAGAGCAAGACTTCTCTGTGGGACGGCTATCTCCTACTTTAAATAGAGAAAATCCCTGGAATTCTCTGATGCCGGGGATTATGTCTAAAAAACTTCGTATTGCGATCTCCGCTGACGATCGTTCTTTTCTTTTCATAAGATCTATTCTTGGGCTAGAGCGTTAATATAGCTTTTCTCTTTTATTTATATGGGATAGGGCTTTGGAGAACTCCTAGAATGGAATTCCCCTTATGTTATATCCTAACTAGTACCAGTCTAACTAAGAGTCATCTGCTAGGCCAGCTTCCTGTGAGTAAGCCAGTTCTAAAGAAGAGGGCTAAGGAAAAGCTAAAAATTCATTGGGATAGATGCAGCGCCAATTGTAGCGGTGAGTGCTAAGTACTTCGATTCAAAGTTTGCAGGTAGAATAGGAATAGGCTTTTTCTTTAGAGCAAGCCTCTTTCGGCCAGCTCCGCGGATGAGTGGCCGTATTCGACACCTCTTTCTCTTACGGCTAGTGCGCTATTTGAGATAGTTGAAAAGGGGTGTAGCGATAGAAAGTTTCTTCAGTTTCTTCAGTCTCAACTAATCCTGTTTCTTTAGTTCTAAAGTAAGAAATCCAACTCATTTAGTAAGCATTAAATCCAGTGACTCAAGTCAAACCTTTCCTATCTCACTTTCCTATCTCAGAGAAAACTACCTAGATAGAATAGACTTTTGTTCTGTCTTTGAGTGGAAATAGAATGGATGGAATCACAACTGCTATTGAATCTAAGCCAATTGATTGAATGGAATCAGATGCTAATGCTAACAACTGGGATTGGGATCAAGTTTGAAGCTTAGTTCTCCATTTACGATTGCCTAGAGTGAGTGGACTGCTTTGTCATTGTAAGGCGTCTGCGTCTGTCTGTACAACTTGCCAGCTGCTACTTTTCAGCTCTACAGATCTCCCGCTGTATTGTATTGTATTTTAGGGATAGCTCGACAACAGCCCAAGTTATGCTTTCATAAAAAGAATGGAATGTCTGTTCTGTAACAAGCTTGATTTGATTATTCTTTTTCAAGAGCAAGCCATACTTTGTAGATCGCGAGAATGCATGTTCTGATGCTTGCATGGATGGGTGAGTCCAACAAATTATCACAGAAGGGAGGTTAGCGGGATCCCTTAATCTGAGGAAATAAAAGAAGCTCGACAGAGAGAGAAAACAAGGTTCGGAGACCTTTTCCACCTTTAGCAATAGACTTTCTTTGAGAGAAAACTACCCCTTTAGCAACCTTCCTTTCCTTTATTTGTTATTTGAGAAAGAGAGAGAAAACAAATAGTGCTTCCTTTCACCTTCCTTCCTTTCTTTCTTTCTTTTGTTCTGTCTTTGGTGACGAGTGGAACCCTAGCAATAAGGATGACTCTCGAAAGCTTGCCACCCTTATTCCATTAGTGGGACTACGGCTGGCTCTTTCTCCTCAATCGGGGGGAATGCCATTCTTAAGATCTTTCGCTACCTTTCTTTCACAGGTGGCAGAATTCTAGACCATATAACCTTGCCAACTAAAGCGGACTACTCTATCGCAGTAAGGGCTTAAGCGATCGAAGTGACCTAACCTGGCTCCATCTAGAAGGGCTTGACAGCGCCTCTATTTCGTCTTTGGAACTCCTAAAAGAGTTTACGGGCCTAGCTCAACGAAAAGGCAAGTCCTTCGGTTCCAGGTTCGAGTGATGGTTCACCAGTAAGAGATCAACGAAAAGCAAGCCTTCTTCCCAGTTTGAACTAAAAGAAAGTAGTTGAAACCCGAGACCAAAGGAGTGTACCTTACTTAAGGAAGTGTACTTAATGAGGGGCTGTTGAGTAAGGGAGGGGCCGGTATACTAATAGTTGTCTTTGTCTCTACCCTAGCTAGATTCCAGTTTTCCTCCCGTGCATCGTCTCTTTACTTGAGATAGGCGATAGAGGAGAAAGGTAAATGCATTTCAAATGAATACCCGGTAGCTGTAGCAAAGGAAGAAAGCGTAGAGGCCTGATCCCCTACTTCTGACCCTGGCCCCAGCTTAACCACACTAAGATTTATTCAGTCTAATTGGTGCTATTAAATCAGCGCTTTCAATGGTTCGCGACTCCACTGCTATTGACTGCTCTTGTTAGTCTTCCCGTCCAGGATTCAGCATTCTTGGATTAGTACCGGGCTTCTCTCCTCTCTTTAAGCTTTAAGGCAGGGCTAGGCATTGGTTGACTTTCTTTTGTTAGGACCAGTTGCTTCTCCGGTCTTGGTGGGTTAGGTTAGTACGGGGAATTCTATTCTGTTTCAGAAAGAACTCTGAGTGGAAAGAGATAAGAAAGAAAGTCAAAGGACAAAGGAGGGGGAGAGATAAAGAATAGAATAATACAGCTATATCCCCGAGAAGTAGAGGAGTAAGGATTGGTTGGTCTTGCACAATAACTGATTCTAGCTATTCTTCTTCCATTTCAATAAGAGTTGGTGACTGACTCTCAAATAAGAAGGGGGGACCTTAGATTCTTTCTTTCGACGCGAACTCACTC
Source organism: Geranium maculatum (assembly GCA_028566255.1). Taxonomy (NCBI): domain Eukaryota; kingdom Viridiplantae; phylum Streptophyta; class Magnoliopsida; order Geraniales; family Geraniaceae; genus Geranium; species Geranium maculatum. Next base: position 61,445 of record JAOWBG010000006.1, read on the forward strand.
GCTTGAACTCAATCACTCTTTTTGGTTGGAGGACTGAAAGCTGCAACGAAGTTGGAGGATCATTCGTTCTTCACTCTCTTGCTATTACCCGAAGGGAGCGCAGCAACCAAGGTGCATATTATCATATAGAAAGAGGCGAGGCGTAGCGATTCGTACTACCGGAAAAGTTTCGCTAACCGGCAGGCAATAGAATCAGCCGATAGGGGCAAGCAAGCGTAGCGAATCACATAAATAAGCCCCTACCCGCCAGCGCGCAGATAGATAGGGCGTGCGAAGCGCGAAGGGAATGGATGTCTTTCTTTCCAAGGTGAGGACACACTAGGTCCCCCCGGTGCAAGACTGAAAGGAGAGGGATAAAAACCTGCCCCTAGCCTAGTTTTCTTTCCGCTAAACTAGTCGAGAAGGAAATCCTAGACCTAGACTTTCAGCATTACTAGATAAACTCTACTCAACAAGGCAGGGGATTAAACCTAAGGAAGATAGAAAGGGGAAACTACTGAATTGAATTCCCTATCCTTACTGTCGAGCAATTGAATTACCTCTTTCTCAAACTGAAAGGAAGCAGAAATGAGTCAGTTATTTTCAGTCACCCCAGTAAAGAATTAAAGGAAATCCACTTCTAATGGCTGAGCTCCTGGGTTTAGTCTAGTCTTTACTCAGTTTTTGTACTCCTCCTAAGAAGATATCAGTCAAGGAGAATTCAATCTTTAACGAACAAAACAAGAGAAAAAATGAAGGCCCTGTAAGCCGATCTATCATCAGCAGGGAATAAATCCAGATTGACTTAGCTCTCCCGGCCAATAGATCGAACTATTTACTTCCTTCCCGACGGAAGATTGAGGAGAGGCTCTTTGACGAGTTGGACGATTGAGCTGCAAATAAGCAAGAAAGAAGGGTTTGGACGAATGAGGAGATAGTAGACTACTTAGCAACACCCCAGCTACAACGAGTGAAGAGATACACTCAGTGATTAGCTCAGTCAAGGAGAACGTCTAACATCAAACTACAGGCGACCATCCAGGCAAGGAGAAACCAGCGGATCGGGCTACTGGTGAGCATATGAGAGGTTCGTTAGACTAGGCTTTAGACGCAGGTTCGCATATGAATTAGCTACTTTGACTCCTTAGCTGCAGGAACTCCCGGTTGCTTACCGGTGGATTAGCTCACCGAGTCGATTCGTTAGCCTCGCCGATTGAGAGTTTGGAACTCCCCTTTGAACGATTGATAGAACTACCCAAACAACTGTTTGCAACTCAACTTCTCCCTGATTAGAGACTTTAGTGAACCTCTAGGACGATTGAGAAAAGAGCTCCTAAATCGGCATTTGAAGGAAGCTTTCGATAGAGACCATTGCCGGAAGTGGAAACACGAGTTCTAGGCCGTTTTCTGAAAGGTATTTACTTTTTAGAGCTAATGAGCCGAGGAGCTAATGCAGAGTTCGAGCTCTTTTGACAAGCAACACGGGAACCTGCAGCCCTTTCGTTCGAGTTCTGAGTTCTTGTTGACTTGCTCAATCTTTCTATTATTATTTGGATTTTCCATTTCTCAACCAGATGGGACCTGCAGCTATATAAGAGTATCCTTCCCCTTTCTTCGTATGATCGCTTCTTTCTTTTCCAATGCTCTTTTTTTCACCATTCAAGGGGCCTGCCGATGGTGTTAGATTCTTCCTTCTTTTTAACTGAATCTTTCACCGTCTAAACTCTCAATCTATAAGATAGGCCTCCCTTCAAAGCTTAACGTCCTTCGGACCATGTCCCATATTATATTAAATACGGAATGACTTTCATTTTACCTCCTATAATCATCCATTAGCAAGATGGTCGACCCCTACTCTTTTCTTTCAAAGTAGATCTCCATTCTTTCTTTCTTCCGTGTACGGATTCGCCGCTTCCTCACCTGTCCTAGGTTTAACAACGCTAGGGCTTAACAGCACCTAGGTCCGGAGGTGCTCGAGTAAAACGAAGTGAAGAGGGAAATGAATGAATTTGGTTGGGTCAGGTAGGGTAGTAGATCTAAGTGCTATAAAATTTCCCGTAGTTCACGACTACTGTAAGTCAAAAGAAAATATCTAGCAAGAAGGGAATGTATTGCGTATATGACTATAATGAATTTAGGGTATGCTACACTGGTATACTAGACTATACCAGGGAATGTAAGACATTGCATCTTGAGTGAAGGCCAGTTTCCTATACTCAATTAAGGAGTCAGGAATAGCTTCTGCTTCTTCTTCCTTTCCAAGCTTGTTGCGGGGAATCTGGACTGACTTCTGCTTCTACTTTTGCCTCCTGTGCTGCCTTGATAAGAATCTAAGTTTAGCGCTTGCTTTGAGTAGAGGAGGTTTCTATAATGAAAATCTTTCTTACTAAATCAGTCTAACCGGGGTCAGATCTGCCCCTCTTTCAACCGATGCTTTTTTCGCTTGGCCTTGATTTCGATCGTAAGTAAGCTGAAGGGCGTCCGCAAGACTGGTGAATCCAATAGGAAAACCTAATTCTGGCAGTTCGCGAGCCAGTACTTTAGTTATGAATGCCCTCGAAGGAAATGTTTTTATCGAATTCGATTCTTCTCAGCCCCAGTCACCAGGTATAGGCTCAGGAAGCAAGCAACAACTGCTGCGGATCCTGGAACGAAAACGTTCTTCTGTGCCCTTTGCGCTGTCTTTGAACTTCTTGCTCGCTGGAAATAAAGAAGGGTAATAAAGCAGAGAAAGTCAAAGGTCTAACGAACCTTCGGTTCCGGTTTAAGTGAACAGATCGGTACGGTACTTTACGCGCTATTAAGAGTTCTCGTTCTACTTCCTGTTAGCTGGCAGAGTATGAACTGAGACCGATGGGATTGACAGCCTTGGCTTATTAATTCAATATGGGAAATTCCACTCAATCCTAGAAGACCTTCCTCTCCCCCCGATCCGGTAGAGCGTGAAGCTTTGCTTTGGAATCGAACGAGAAGCTCGAAGGAAGTAGCCAATTAAAAGGTAGTTTCAGTCATCCTCTGCTTACAGCCTAATTCAAATCGAGGTTCCATCTTAGTACGCAAAGTCTTCAGCAATAAAAGGGAAAGAAAGAGTTCTAAAGAAAGATGTCCGAATCTAATACATCCAACTCAAAGGATGGATTCAATAAGCGCTCTCCTTGCATTAAAGTCATAAAGTCTGAATTACGAGGGGGAAAGAAAAGAGGACCGTCAAAAGGATCCAACCAAAAGCATCAGACAGGTACGGCCAATGAGTCGGAAGACATTTCCTTCCATCGTAGAATACGAAAGAGAAGCTTTTGCCGAAGCATGAGGGAATAGCAGAGTACATGGATCTCCACAGGTACGGCATTCAGCTTTGCTTTTATTTAGCCTGGGGTCAAGCTCTCCTAGAGGTTATCTATCTCGAACGAAGTGAAGAGGTTTTAAGAGCAAGTGTTGTTAAACCTCTCCCGTCGGTCGAGCATCTTCTTTCCTTGGTCAAGGTGCCCAAGTGTTGTGTTACCTTGGTTTTTATCCCTCTTCACTTCTAAGAGACCAGAGGGACCAAGTGTTTTTAAACCTTGGAGCGAAGCAGCTCGAGTATAACTTTGAGGTTTTCCTATCTCTTTCTTTTAGGAAGAGGGGAGAAGATTTTGAAAACTGTGATTTCATTTAAAAGGCAGTCTCACTACTGACTAGATCTGGCGATATACCTACTTGACTAACTAGGCACAGGGCATGGCTTTAGCTAGCACCATTCAGTCCTTTCTGAACTCACTGATTGCAAGTCCAAGATCAGCTGTGTAAGAAAAGGAGTCAGCACATTTTCAATTCGAATCTCCTGTCTTAGGTCTCGCGAAGCCGATAACCGTTCAGCTAAGATACGAGATGACTAGTGAATAAAGACAGAATTCCTTCAGTAGGTAATGAAATTGGCAAAGTCCATCCTTTTTCGAAAAAAGTGACACAGCACAGATAATATCAGACTCAGAGAGATGAAGAAGAGGGGGAATAGAAGGAATGAAACTGTGCGTAGAATCAACGGTAAATATCATCTCTGTCTTGGTACTTGCCCGAAGAAGACGAATCAATCATATTCTAACCGCCAGTGAATTTCTATGAGCTGAGGAAAGGAAATGAGCTATCCGCTTTGGAATTCCGTTGTGGCTCTAAGTCATCTCCTACGGAGTACCCGCTCTCTTATCTTAAATCAGTGTGCACCGAGGGAGTCAAGATTTATAGAGTAGAGTAAGTGTGCAGTGGACCTATTAGCCTATTGTTCATTCAACTAATTCATAGTTCACTTAGCCCTCTAGCTTCAAGCTATCAGTCAAGTTAGGAGGAGAGGAGGATTCAATCTAGACTGATCCGGAATCAGAGTTTGAATCTGTACTTCCTTTCCTTGCATCTCTTTCAGAGCCTTGTCTGCCGGCGAATACGGGATTGTCTCTGTCGGAATCGAGGTCAGATCAAGACTGGCATGAAGTGATGGGATTGAACTTGAACTCTCAGGTCTTGCATTTCCTCTATCAAGCATTACTGCCGGAAAGAAGAAACTAGGCAATAAAGCCGGGTTGGAAGGAATTAATTGAAACCTATACTAATTTAAAGAGGCAAAGACCGAGAGAGTTGAAGAGAGAGCTGACAGCTCGCCATTAAGATAAAGAGACTTTCCAGTTGACAGAAGAGCGATTGGATTGAAAGAGATAGGTAAAGAACGAGAGCGCGCCCCTGATAATTGCGTCGTTGTGCCTGGGCTGTGAGGGCTCTCAGCCACATGGATAGTTCAATGTGCTCATCGGCGCCTGACGAGAAATAAAATAGGCTTGATTGGCCATCTTTTTGATATATACATAAGGCATTCTCCGGATAATTCAAATCGAAGCAATTGGATGTCCAACCCGGGCCTATATGACCGATCAATAGAAATACTCCACCTTTGTCAAATATTCCATACATCACACTAGATAGATATCCTATGAATGGAATAGGATGCACTTTCAAGATGCCTTGGTGGTGAAATGGTAGACACGCGAGACTCCAAATCTCGTGCTACTAAAGAGCGCGGAGGTTCGAGTCCTCTTCAAGGCACGAAGGTATCCTTAGAATAGATTTGATTGGAAGGCAATTTACCTCGATAGTCTTCATCCAAGAAGATGAATGAGTTCCGTTAGGGACTAGACATGAACACCCCGGAAGTCTACTTTAGAGGTATAGGTTACCCCCTTTTTGATAACAAGGCAGAAAGTAGCGAGGATCAAGCCAGCCATTCCCGGCAGCAAGACCACCAGCCAGCTAGCAAGCAATCCTGACTAGCACGCAGAAATACATTGAAATCAAAGCTAATCCAAACGGCAAAATAGGCTCAATGATAGTCCTTTCCTCTAGAAAGTAATCAGTAGACGCCGTAGATCAGTAGCCTTTACTTCTCGATTGCGCTGGTAGTCTTTGTTGTTACCGCGCCAATACCAATAAATGTGCTAAGCGTTTCAAAACGTAGTAGTATTACTGTTCGTGAGACATGGGAAAAAGACCTTCTTCTTTGCCTTTGTTTGACACCGGACTTACTCAGACTCGGGAAGGGCTGCTTTTGGAGCTAGGGCGCCCCCCGTCGATGTCTTCGCATATATTGTGTTAAGCATAGATTTAGACTCACTTTTAAATACTCAAGTCATGCCAAAAAAGCGTCTTTTTGACACAGTTTCTAGGTCGATTCATGCAAATTTTTTACCTACAGAAATACTTGAAAAGCCGGTCTGGAAAAGAGCTGTAATAGAATAGCGGACGCCAAAATGACCGAGGTCTAAACGAACCTTATAGTACGTCGAAATCGTGTATGCACGAGATCTCGATCCAATCCGTAGGCGACTTCGAACCAGCTCTTTTGCTTTCTTTCTCCCCTTTGCTCCTTAGTTCTCAACGAATTCCCCCTATTTTGCTCCTCTTCAACTCTTCTAGGCTTGATCGGCACCGCGAAAGAAAAGCTTATATAAAATATAAAAATATATACACATACAGTCAACTCAAATTATATATATATAGTACGCGCACGTGGCGCATAAACCAGAAATACGCATAAAGAAGAAATCCTTATATAGAGTCAAGGTAGGTGTCAAGCTGACTAGGAAACTAGGGCTCTACCTTTCTATTTGCCTATATAGAGAGAGCGGGCGTAACAACTTATTATCTCAGTGGAATTGACTTTGATCGATGAAAAGCAATTAGGTTCGAGAAGATTATGCGGATTGGGAAAAAAGAGAAAGGAATCCTCGATCATCTGCGAATCTCGTGCAAGTGATTTGACTAGATCTTCATAGCGCACTCAATCGGAAACAAAGGAGTGCGTACATGTTGGTTCGTTTGGAGAGTAGCGAAAGCGTTCATCCAACTCCAAATTTCTTAAGAGAATCAAAGTGAAATAAAAGAAAGAAAGAAGGTTCTATCTCTTATAGGATCTTCCCGGAACGCTAACTAGATGCTTAGCCGTCTCTTGAATCGCGTTCGTCGGAATGCCATATTAGGTCCAACTTTCGGACGTGTGAAGTGAAATGAGTTCAGTTGCTTGCTTTTACTTTTGGTTTCTTCACGCCCGAACTAAATCGCGTATATAAAGAAATGCGCTCTTTTGTTCAGGATTTCACGTTAATCAGAAAATGGCAATAATATAGAATAAGATGGAAATGAACGTATAACAACCTTAACCGCGATTTCTGTGATAAAGGCCAACGAAGCCTCTTTATTGAAGCGTGTATTATTTGGTTCCTGTTCCGTTTATGTTTGAAAGAGAGCTTTAGAAGCATATTTATGCCCATCCCATGAAAGAACCTTTCTTGCTTGGACCAAAACATCCAACCAGATTCAAATAAAAAGTCTTTCTCCATTCTTAGAGCTTTAAGCCGAATTACAAGAAAACTTTCTTTCTCTTTTTTATGGATAACCAATCCATTTTCAAATATAGTTGGGAGACTAGGCGGGCTAAGATTCCATTCGAAGTAAGGTAAGAGGATTCGATCTTGCACCATCTTCCACTCTTCTCGGGATCCGAAGGTTTTCGAGAAAAAGTATCATCCTTAAATATCATGGATGATTGGGTCGACCAGGCCAGAGCATGAGTGAAATATCATGATCGGGTCGACCCAATACCCAATCATGAGTGAATAGAAAATCCAAAACGTACATAGCTCTTCCAGCTGAAATACTTGGAATAATTCTACCACTTCTACTAGGAGTAGCCTTTTTAGTGCTAGCCGAACGTAAAGTGATGGCTTTTGTGCAACGTCGAAAGGGTCCTGATGTAGTGGGATCCTTCGGATTGTTACAACCTCTAGCAGATGGTTTGAAATTGATTCTAAAAGAACCTATTTCACCAAGTAGTGCGTCTTTCTTCCTTTTTAGAATGGCTCCAGTGGCTACATTTATGTTAAGTCTGGTCGCTTGGGCCGTTGTACCTTTTGATTATGGTATGGTATTGTCAGATTTGAACATAGGGCTACTTTATTTGTTTGCCATATCTTCGCTAGGTGTTTATGGAATTATTACAGCAGGTTGGTCTAGTAATTAGGGGGCGGCCGTTCGGTCGCCTATGATACTAGGACCAATAGGTCAAAAATGGGTTTGTGCCGCAGGTGTTGAATGATCTACTCTACACAGGTGTGGGCTTACAGGGCTAGGACTCATAAACCAAGCCTTTCTTTCATCAATTAGGGGCCTGGTCGCTCACTTTTCCGGGCCGGGATCGATAAGTGGAGGTCATAAAAAAGAGTGATCTTTCTCTTCGCACCTCAGATCAAGAGGCAATGCAATTTTCAAGCTGGCCTATATATTTTGCAAAGATTCGCTGTCTTTTAACCGGCTCTTCTTTTTGTCAATGCTACTAAGGTATGCGAAGGAGTGCCGGGTCGTCAGACACTGGGGCGAAGCGCTCGCCTACTTGACTTATGAAAGATAATTCAAATGGCTTATTCAAAAAGGAAAAGGCGCTACTTAGCCCTAAATTGGAAGGATTAAGCGGCTGACTTAGCCTAACCTAACCTTCCAATTTATTGTATAGTAAGGTATAGTATAATAGGCGAGCGAGTTAGCGAAGACGTTTAGACTAATAGATAAGAGAGCATCGGTGCGTAGCCTTCATTCTACTACGTTACGAAAAGTTTACCAAGTCACTTAGCTCGACGTTAGGAGAGTCAAGGGGAAAGGCCGTACCTACATAGAAGAATAGAAGAACCGCCGTTCGCTGCCCAACTCCTACGTCCTTCGTTGCCTTTTGCTCCCCTACTAAAAAGGTACGGAGTCTTCGCACCGCTGATAGACTACTTAAGATTCCATTCAAAAGGCCCTACTTAGTTTCGCAAGCCTTTGTCATTCTCAGTCAACTAAGTAGGAAAACCCCCTGCGAATCCGTAAATCTGAGGAGCATGCCGCAACAAAAACAAAAGGATGGTCCCCTATGCATTTCATTCTTTCCGGAAAGGAAAAAAAAAAGAAGTACCCCCCATCATGGTGAACCTCTCCTTGTGATCGGGATGAGGTAGATGCCTCCAAACCGGGGGCGGATCGAATCGGAGTTTCCTTAGGTAGCCACCGACCTACAGTTATCCTTAAACTTCCGTGCTTGGTGGAGAAGAAGCGAACAAAGGTACGCTCGCTTGCTGCTGTCTTGTTCTCTTCCGCGAACTGGGATCGCTCGCCAGCTAGGTCAGATTGGAACAAGATTTTATGAGAACATATTACCCATCTTGGGGGACAAGGGGCGGAACGACCTCTCGATCTACTTACTGCAGCCCAGGAAGAATTCGTCTAGGCCTTCCCTCTTGTTCCGATCTCCCCTACGCCTAGGATTAAAAACACTAGGTTCGCAGACCTAGGACGTTGTCTGGGCCAAGAGCCATAGTGAGTTGCTCTTTCCATTTGCTTGTTTTTTCTCGTTGTTGATACCGGCAAGACCCAGCCAAGATGATGTCCGCTGGTTGGTAGTGAGAGGACTCATAGTACCTGCATACCAAAAAGGGGGCGCTGATTCAAAAAGAATCATTTTCTTTTTTCTTTTTTCTTTTTTCTTTTTTCTTGCTCTCCCTTAGCTTTGCAGCGGGAAAGGAGTCTATCTATCTGCCTAGCTTTGGTAGATTTCCCCCAACGACGGAATCCACAGAAATTCCACGAATCCCTTGGTGGATAAGTCCGACGACTCAGCAGCAGTGCGGAATTGAGTTTATCGTCTGGTGGATTTCTGATCTATAGTTGTTAGGGGGCAATACATACCAAAAGGTGAGAAGAAGGCTGGAATGAAGTCGCTTAGTCGCGTCACTATGGACGGGAACAGCTTACTTATTATTCTTATTATTCTCTTGATTACTTGCAATTTGCTCCTCAACATTTCTTTGAATCACGGGATTCCAATATAACAAGGAAAATGTAAGCCAACACGATCTAGAAAAGAGAGTCTCAAGAGAGACCCAGGCAAGACTGGAGCTGGATCTCCTCCTATCAGTAAGGTCTAAGCAACCTCTCTTTCTTTGGGCTCTTTGAGTGCAACTTAGCGACTGAAAGACGTGGCATTCCTTTCTTCTTAATCCATCATATCTTGGTAAGCCTTTACCTAATAACTACAAGTTGATTTGAACACAAGATCTTAGCTATGATCTGTAACGGGTAGTTCTTTTTTATCTATGATCCACTTGAGAATAACAAGCAAATAGTATAAGAGGAGGACCAATCAAGTGAAGTTCATACTCACAATTCAATCAGAAATACTTTTTGAATTGCTCATTTCTCTTTTTAGGTTCGCAGACCAGTATATCTTACCAAAACTTGATTAAAGATAGGGAAGTGGGAAGCAGTGGGTCATGCATGTTAGCTATAGCACTTGCATCTTATTTAAATCAATAAAAAGACTTGTTCTTCTTGTCTTTCTAGTGGACTGAGAGAGCGAGCTCTAATCTAAATTCTAAATAAAGACTCACATACTTCATTCTTAATTGAATTACGATCTTAGAATGGATGCACAGAATCCACGATAAGAAAGGTCCCTTAGACTCTAAGATTGGAATCGTCCGTTCTTCTTAAACGAAAGGATATCTCATTCATTCTATTCGGATTGTGGGATCTTGAGTAAGGTAAACAAAAGGGCTACGGACTGGAATAGGCTTTCAACCTACGACCGAAGTAAAGGACTTGACTGGACTGACCGCACTGATTGGATTGTTTTCCTCGTCTAAGAACCGGAAGCAGGCATTCTATAATCCTACCAAATTCCCACTTTCACTCGAGCAGCGGATATGAGACCAGTAAGAGCGGATTCAAGACTTTCAACCTGGCACCTTTGGCTCGGCTCGTACTCACACTCGCACTGACCGATAGTATGAATAGGAAAATCTCTCAACACTAGCCATAGGCTATCCTAAGAACGATCTCTATAATAAGGAAAATCAGGAGTACCCTCACTCACAGAGGATTCGATAAGAGTCTATTCGTTCACATCCGATTCGATAGCACTTGCAAGAGACTGGATGAATGACTGAACGAAGGCACACTGAACCTTGAAAGCGGATTGGTACTGGACAACTAGGACATATAATGCACTGATAGCAAGCATTCCATCTAAACTCTGAACTTTCTTTCTTATATCATATCTTTCCTTCTTCTAATAGAGTATTATAGTACAACTAGCAGTACAAGCATTCACTCCATTGAAGCCATTGCATATCATAGAGCTAATTATATTACTATACTGATTTCACATCGGATTCTGATTCTATTGATTCTAGTACACTATCCTTAACACAGGTAAATCGGTCTTTCTTTTTATCAGATGGTATTCATGTGGAAGAACTAGGCTAGAAAAGAATCCCTCTAATGCATTCATTCATCAATTTCATTGCCTCTTCCCTGTCCTAGGTCTTTCAACGCTAGGGTGATAATCCTAGGTGTGGAGGAAGACCGAGACTTCTCTAAGATCCGATTCGATGGTATATCCCTCTTCTATTGTTCTTAGACGGATCTCTCACTCTTGATGAACTTGAAGACTTCAGCTTTAAAGATCCGATCTTGTCTTCACTCACCGATTCCTTTAATAAGAGGAATGCCCGGAATGCTTGGTACCCTTTTTTACTGGTTTGTTCCTGTCCCACTTCCGCTTTCCTCACTCCCAGGCTTGCTTGCGTAGTAAAAAGAAAGCGTCTATGGCAGATGGAATACGAGATCTAGGCAAGCCCTTCTCTTACCTTCCCTAGTACACTACATTTGAATTACTCCTTTGTTCACTTTCAGGGAAGAACACGAGCATAATCTATTTGCGGAATTCGCTCCTCGGCTTGCCTATAGGACGACCTATTATCTACATGCTGATCAGTTTCAGTTGGAAGCTCTCCAGCTAGACCTTTACCTTCATCCCACGCATCTGTTCCTGAGGAACCAACCGATGCATCCGCCCATCCGTCTAGCGGTTTAGCACCATCTAACTCTTGATCTCGGGCCTGGACTAGGGATTTGATTTCCTAACTCCAGTTGCTAATGTATCAGATGAGAAGAGATCCGAAATAATCAGCTTGCGCCCGCTTGAAAGAGGATCGTGTATCCGAGCTCAGTTGAAAGACTAAGGTTCGAAGAGCAAGAGCCGGAGTTTCATGGTCAGGGTCAAAGCAATGACATTTAGGGAAGCAGCATCTTGGAAGCGACATAGAAGTTAATGGATTCTTTCTCCTTATTCTCTTAGGGCGAGCAGTTGAGTGAACATTCGAGTTGGGCATGAGATGAGTTAGAACCTATAACGTTCTGAGTGAGACTAACACAACTTGACTCCCCTACTTCAATTGGACTTTGAGAAAAGGCAAGTCAGACTCTACTCTTAACGTTACGTCCGGTGGAAGAAAGAAGAATGAAAGCATGAGAGTAGCGATCCCCCCTTCTTCGCCTGATATCGACCGATCTTCCATCAAGCAGGAAGTCAGGGTATACGGAAGAAGGAGAATCCGCTCGAACAGAAGGAGCAGTGTATGTAGGAACCAAAAACTCGGTATTCTCGGTTACCTTTAGAATGGTGGATTGGTAGGTCTTCGAGCCTTATCTGAAGGGGCTCATAATTGTAATTGAGAGGCTCCGAAAGGAACCGAAAGACTTACGGTTATTCCCGGAGGAGATCGTGTTCGATGGTGAACGGGAGATCCTTGAGCGAACCTTGATCCATAATTGGATGAAGCAATGGCTTAAGTGGTCTTCCTGGTATTACACTGTCGCTTTATCGCCTGACCCGAGTATCACAGACTTATTGTCTGCCCCTATGCAACTTCCTGGAAGAGGTCTGCCGAAGATATTCAATTCATTCGGTATGGCCAAATCTGGAAATGCTATGATATGGGTGCAGGATCTTGGTCTTTGGCTTATTGCCGGTGTTAAGCAATGACACAAAGATCGAGTTTCCTGGGTGGATACTTGGAGGTAAGAGAGGGACCGACTTCATGATGGCTCCTTTGGACCACCAGTCTGAAGGCGTAAAGAACGACCGGGCTACAAGAATTGAAGTGCACCTGAGCACAAAGACTCGGTACGGAAAATACTTAAGCATAAAGATTGTGTTGGTGTGAAGTCAGCTGTACTAAATCGAGTAAACTCCCCTGGGGAACTGCATCGATCAAAATCCTACTTCTCTGGCTTCACTCCATCCCAGATCTCTAGGAACAGGGCTGACAGAAAGACCAGGGGGCGACTATTGGCTTTATAAAGTCCCGTTAAATAGAAAATAGTTGCGGAGGCACTCTTCTTTAGATAGGATAGAATCTTCCGAATCAGTCCGCCTATGGGTATGGGTGAGTTGGACCTTTGGTCTATTGCTTTTTCTAAACAATTCTGAATTCCCTTCTTACTAAGAAAGGGACTTTCGACTTCCTTTGAAGGGCGATTAGACTTTTTTATTGTCTACTTCTTTCCATCTGTCTTCTAGTAGACCCGTAAGATGCCGTTGACAGCATCATTTTTTCACGTATGACTCCTTAGTCGGAATGATTAGTGGAAATCTCGAGCTCAAAAGGACCCTTGACCCAGATCGATTGCTTTTGTGGTGGCATAGCCTCGTAGGTGCGTGAGGGGAAGCGATAGGCATAGCTTTCGATGTATGATTGATGATCTCCTTTCGATGTCGGTTGTTTATGAGCCCTTCCCCGCTATCAAAGTCGTTTGACTTCTATTCTTCAGCTTCCGGGAACACGAAGCCAATCTAAGCTAAGAGTTGACAAATGATTAATACGTCTTTGCTTCGCTCTCTAGACTTACCGTCCGTCACGGGACCGCCTATGGCCTGGTCCACACGGGAGGCTACCCAAGAAAGGATAGCTTTAGACTCACTGGTGTTGGATCCTGGGGTCAGAAAGGTACTCTAGCTCCAACTTCCTAATAACTGAGCAATCAACTAGATCGGATACATGTCCTTATATATGCTAAAAGATCACGCCAGGTCTACCCACCTTTATGAATTCTAACCTCAATCAGCGGCTGAATTTATTAGTAGAACCCGGTCTTTCTAAAAAGAACTGGAGATGGGAAAGATTTGGGGTGCGGCAGGAATAAATGCAATTCGAAGTAGTTCAAATCGAATGAAAAGTAGCATTTAGATAGCTCTGTAGCCGTAGCCGGAGAAAGTTCTAATCAAAGCAGGCGAAGGCGCTGTTCTTGCTTTGCCTCCTTCGGTCGGTTCATGAGCTGCCAAAAGCGAACTCTACGCTCGGTAGCAACCGGAAGTTGCTTCGCTTCTCAACTCGTTTAAGTCAACCGATGCCGCTCCTTCGGACCCTTGTTTACGAAAGATTGCTATTCAAAGCATCGAGAAAGAAATCAAACAAAAAAAAGGGAAAACGATTCGAGCCAGTTGGTTGGAGGTACTACAAAAGAACTCAACCGGATCCTGGTTATGCCACCGCCCCAACTCTTGCTTTTGCCTTGGAATTTATCCCAAGTGTTAATAAACCTTGGTCAGCGGCTGCCCAAGCGTTGAGAAACCTTAGCTAAAGCCCAAGTGTTAATAAACCTTGGAATTTCTGTTAGGTAACAAATGTTGGAACGCCTTACACTTAGAGTTGGACTTTTCAGTGCTCTTAGAGACCTACCCATTCTAAGCTACATAGATTACTGGCTTCAACCCTAAAACACTTTGCTTCATTACGCGGTTCGAGGTCAATGATCCTCCCTTCTCTCTTAGCTTTGAAGCTTCACTTCATCCTATGGATTTTGAAAGACTACATCTGAAAACCCCTCCTAAATGAGAGAAGGTTGGTCGTCGATCACGATGGACGGGATTATCACTAAGATCTTTTTCAGAGCCCCAATGGACTCAACTTTCTCCCAACGGTACTGAGAAAGAAAAAACTTCCTTTCTTCCTTTGTTTTGTGAAGGTATCAGATCTTTTGTAGTTCTATTCTTCTATCTTACCTGGGTATTCAATTCATTGATCAATCCGCTAGATAGAGTCTATATTCCTTATATACGAGAATCGATCACGACAGGTAGACAAGTGGAATCCATAAATGTCGTATATATAGAGAGAAGGAAATGCAAGAGCTGAGCGACTATTCATTCCTTTTTTCCCGGTTTACGAACATAGTCGTGAAGCCCATTAGCAGTCAACAACCCCAGGCGACGTCTCTGCTTCAAGTATCGATTTGCCAGGGTATTCCTAGATCCGCTCTCAGAGCGCATGTTGATTCCAAACGGAATGAAAGCAGGAGATTGATTAGCTATAGTAGCTGCAAACAAATCTCGTGACGGTGATCAAACAGCATTAGCTACGTCTCGTCGAAACGAAACTCCTTACCCCCAGATCGAAAGGTTACGATTCACTACGGTGCTGAGCTCCTCTTGCGTGCTTTGAACCGAATCTCATATCCTCGGAAACCTATCTCTGAGGCTTTTCTCAATAGGCTTGAATTGATCATTGGTTCATGCAGCGTACCTCAACAAACAAGTGAGGTCATAATTCTAATTAAAGGATTCCTCTCCTTACAGTCGAGCTACTACATTCCTCTCCGGGATGATCGAGCAAGGGAAGGTAGGAGCGACCTTCAGTCAGAGCGTACTACGGCTTTTCTTTGAGCACCTTCGCTTCTTTGTTCAACCTACGTACGGGGGCCTAACGCACTCCGAAATATCGGCCTCCTCGGTTTCATTTCCGAAAGAGTCACCGGAACTATGCCGTCTTATCTCCAGCCGAATTCGTTTCATAAGACTTATCGGAAGGGATAAGAATCATACGCTGAATGAGCAGACGAATCGACCGAGGAAAGAAAAACGAAAGGTCTGTCTCAGTTCGAACAATCGCCGCTCATCAGAAATCAAAGGGAGAAACTGTGGAATAACCGGTGGATTGGGAGCAGCAGGGTGGGTAGCAGTGGAGTCACTAGCCTGTCAAGAACAAGAAGAGGTATGAAGTAAGTCGACTGAGATGTAAAGTAACCTTCGCCTTTGCTTTTCGTATTCAATGCGGCACCTGCGATAGATGTTGGGTATCTTGCTGATTCTGGACATTCATGTGCTGCAGATTCAATAGCTGTAAGGGCGGTAATAAGACCAAGGTAACACAACGCTTGGGCTGCCGCAGACCAAGGTAACACAACACTTGGGATTATATTCCAAGGCCCTCCGGCCGCGGGATAAAAACCAAGGCACTTTCGCTTACGCTTTCACCTGACGTAGGGTCAGAAGCAAGCCGGTAAGTGGCTAGATTAGGAAAGTGATTAGCAATATCTTGCTTGCACCCTTAGGTATTTACCCCCGTAGTGTTGATAAGCCCTCTCCTTTTACTCGAGCACCTCTGGACCTTGGAAAAGAAAATGCCAACCTTAAACACTTCTTTCACTCATTCCTCTTCGTTAGCTAGGGAATTCCTTTAACACTTCTTTCTTAGAAAACAAAAGAAAACAAAAGAAAACAAAAGAAGTGTTTCAATTGCTTCTTCCTCTGACGCAGATTGAATTCCTTAGTTTGTTCGAGCTTCTTGAAATTGCCGCATTCTCCTCATTAAATTCAAAAAGACCTGCTGCGAAGTCTTCTTCATCGACCATCACATGGGCTACAAGAAAGGTGGGATTAAATACCGAACTATCCCGCCCATTTCCCCGTCTGGATGAGCCCAGATATACCTATCCTATCTTGGTCGATCTGGATAGATCCCAGGGGAAGACTGTAGGAGCTCCTCTGTTTGGATCTTGTCGTTATCCTTTTGACAGTTGGGGTCGTCCGTAGATGCGTCGGCGTTTGCCGCTTTCGGTTTGGAATTCGGAAGCGCGGTCATCGACCCCAGACCCTCACCATCTCCCCCACAAGCGCCCGCGGAGGCCCAAACAACCACTTCCATCTGTAATAGTAAGAATTGTATTGCTGAAACTTGCTTGAACGTGAATAATTCCTTTTCGTATACCCAAACGCAAACGAGTGCGCCTATTCC
>JAOWBG010000007.1:126513-143428 GCA_028566255.1 Geranium maculatum
AAGACAAGTAATTAATAGGAGTTCTGATTCCGCTTGGTTCACGGCTTCTCTTGAGTTGCCTTTCCCTCTTGACTTGAGAAGGTGTTGCTAGGTTTTGCATATGGCTGGCTCTAAAAATAGAAAAGCAATATGCCGCTCCTTAGCGAAAATGCAATAGTAAGCTAGAAAATACGAGAAATTTGCTAACTTTTCTCTCAAATACTACAAAATAGTAAGGTTTTGCATACGGCTGGCATAAACTTTCCTCAATCAATATGTCGCTACCTAGGGAAATTGCAATAGTGAGGTTTTGCCCTATGCTAGCATCAACTTTCCTCAAGCAAGACTCAGCTACCTAGCGAAAACTATGGAGTAAGGTTTTGACTATGGCTGGACGTAACTTTTGTTGAAAGAAATGACGTTCCCTTTGCTCAAAGATCTAAGTGTTTTGTTTTCTCACCTTGGTTTTTCTCCCTCTTCACTTCGTTCGAGAAATAAATACCTCTTTCAACAAACTTGCTTGCTATCACATAACCTACCTAAAACAGCTCTCTCTCTTCCTCCTACTTAAACTATCTAAGGGAAAAAGCATACTATTTATGTTTTATGTTATGCAATGCAATTAGAGTTTCAGCTATTTGTTTTAAGAAATTATCAACAAAGAAAACAAATCATAGAAAAGGAAACCTCTTCACTTCGTTCGAGAAAGGAATACCTCTGGGGAGCTCTCTCACTTCCGGATTCAAAAGAGCTAGGGAAATACCTCTTCGCTTTGTTTAATACCTCAGAGAAACGTTTTACTTAAGAAATAAATGTTAAATGTTAGATATGTTAGATCTATTTCCTCGGGATTGAATGCTTACTTAGTTGCTTACTTTAGAAACAGGAGAAACAGGATTTCTAGCTTTTGTTGTTGGATTTCTTGCTTACTTGAGAACTTAAGAAAAAGGATTTCTAGCTAAATTAGTTGCTTAGCTTGAGAAACCTCTTCGTTGTCACTCGAGTCACTTCGTCCCTCTCCCTTTAGTATTAGTATTAGTCGAGCTATTGACATCTGCATTCCTAACTACTTCATCTACTTCAGAGAAATAGACTTAGCGTAGCTATGATTTAGGTTATGTCCCCAGTTTCGGGAAGTTCCCCACCCCAACTCCTCTCCTTTTAGTCGAGCTGTTTTACTCCAAGGTGAGGACACACTAGGGATAAAAGCCTCTCTCGCTTACACTTACACAAGCGCTAAATAAGATCGGGAGGGTTAACTTAGGGCTTAAACCTATATGGCTAGCAACCCCAATGGCAGCACTGCACTGGCAGGAAAGAATCCAACTCTATATAAGATTAGGCACTGTCTGCTACGGGCACTTCTACTAACTCGGCTAGACCGACATAAACCATTAGCTCTTTAGGAGGGGAAAGTCTTAGGCTTAGCAAGGGCACTCCCAACAGCTGCAAGTAGGACTGCCACTGCCTAGAAGTAAAGTACAACAGACTCGGATGGACTCACATCGAATGGAAGGTCCACAGGGAAGATATCTTGCTACTAGGGAAGGTAGAAGCAAGAAAACAACGGCCAAAAAGGAAGACGCAATGGGTATTTCCAAAAGGTCCAGAAGCGCACTTCCTTAACTTAAGGTGGTTAGGACAGAGATTTGAGGCTAAAGACCGCAAACTACTAGGTAGTAATGTATAGGAATCCCTTAGATTAAAGAGATTTTTCTTTCCTTTATATACTGAGATCTCGTATAAATGTTTATTAACAATTAATGGTTTGATTGTATACTTATTACCAAGATTCAAGAAATGTTTCAATAAGAGAATACCATCGAATCGTGCAAAGTTATGGAAATAGACAGTTTTTCTTTTTTGTCGATCTTTTTCACATACAAGAGCTAAACGATCTACAAAATCGTTCATCATCTTAGAACTCCTTTCTTCAAAGGATGTATAGAGAAAGGATATTCTTCACTGAAATAGGTCTCAATAACATTACTAGTCAATGAAGAAAGATCATCGCCTGGACTAACCAATAAGAAACCTATAGCGTATGGAATATTCACTTTCTTATTCTCTATTGTAGATGCATCCTCTTTATACATAAGTAATGTTTCTATATCAGCTACAATAAACCCACCACTCTTCTCTTTTATCGTTCCTCATTCACTTCGTTCGAGCAAGGGAAATCCTTTGATAGGGGTGAGATATTCGCTATAACGACGCTTACTATGTCCACCTACAGGTAAACCTTTTAATTCATTAGATGAAGACTCATAGACTATCCATGAACTCAGCCTCAGCAGAACCTCATCATCGGAGAGATTCAGCGGGGGCCCTGCTTAATACCATCAAGATAGATACGAATTATAATACTTACTACATCAGCATCTTTGTATTCTTAAGCGACTATTCCCACATATTTGTCAACCAAATCATATACAGGATAATCTTCACCATTTTCTCTAAAAACGATAGAACTACCTTTGGTAAATGGGATTTTCATCATATTTATATATATGACATAACTAATGGTAAACTTACCATAATCAGACAAAGTTGTATAACCATATTTAATAAATAATTGCATAATAGATAATTTTATAAATTCCGAGTCATGAGTTTTTATATTGGAATTTTTCAAATCCATTCTAGCAATTCTCAATCCTGGATATTTATCCTGAACATATTCATCAAGTATTACATACTTTCAAGTATTCCATAATATAGACAACTGTTTCAAAACTTCTAGGTCTTTTTTGCTTGATTTATTATTCATTTATTACACCTTATAGTGTGTTAAAATACACCCCAGTGAAGAACGTTGTCTTATACCAGTCAATATATGCCTCTCTTATCCATATAAGAAGACTTAGGTATAGATGTCACGTATCCACCTTCTACCCGTGGGTCGGACCCTAGTATGATTCCCTTAAAGAGAGTCTGGACTCTTGCCGACTAACTCCAGTTAGGGAATCTCCGACTTGTAAAGGATTTTTCCGTCTTTCCGGGGAAAAAGCAAGCGTCTGATCAAATCAATCAAGAGAGCTAGCTTCGGTCTCACGTAGGCAAGGACGGAGCTGTCGAGTGAGGATTGCTCTATCTCTTAATCTCTTAAGAAAGGGGCTTTTCCAAACCCTGCCTTATTATTAAAAGGGGAGTAGTCTCTGATGTGCGCTCTATTATTGGCTCCTATTCTGCTCTATTATTGCGTCCTATTCTTGAGGGGGTGATCGGGGTTAAGCCGCGTGGCCCGCGAAAAACAAAGGACTATTCGCTCTTTGGGGTGGCCTTTCGTACTCAAATCCGAACGGGGAAAGGACAATTATTCAGCGCACTAAAATCTAGTGGATCTGGTTCACTATTAATGAGAAGCCAGGGTCGAAATGATCCTTGTTAGGGAACCAAGACAAGAATTATTACTAATAATAAGAAAGGGTTAAGTTAAGGGCCTCCAAGGCCTATAAATAGAAGCTTCTTTCAGTCTCTATTTGGCAAAGAAAGACTTGCATTCAGTAAGACTTAACACTCTTATCTTATGGATATCGCTGGAAGACTTTTTTCCATTCAACAAGAAATACAAACCGTGGAAAACGAGAAGCTCCAACAGGAGCAAATGCTCGGTCTGTTCTGGGAGCATCCGCCTGCTCTCGATCCGGAGGTCGTAGGACGAATGATGCAATTGATCCGGGACCGCGCGGTCTGGAAGACAGGAGGAGGGCCCTACTCAACGAAGAGAAAGAGCTCATTGTGCGGGCTGCCACCCTCGGTGACCGGGGAGACTAGAAGAGTCCGTCGACCCGTTTTAATGCATGGCTTTTCTTTGTCTTTGTTTGATGGAGATCTACTCCTATGCTAAGTTAAGTGTCTTTGTTTGGTTTTATTTGTTATGTTTGCATGTATGGTATGGGAAAACCCTGCGTGTAAAATGTTGACTACTTAATGCTATGCTAATAGTTGAATTTATAAAGACGAATTCGTAAAAATGTGCTGAAAATTTATGTGAAAGTTGAAATAAGGTGTAAGCTAAGTGTACTACTGAAGATGTGCGCCTTTCTAGCTCTGAAGCTTCCTTCTTCCTTGAGAGCTGGGTAACCCAAATTCCAGTCGCAAATGAAGAGGAGCTAAAAGTATTCGTTCCCAGTTCGATTATATAATTAAGATATAGCAGTCAACCATCAAGAAATCAGAAACTATTTAACCGGAGATAGAAAAGGTAGACTCCAATGTGTCCATGGCTATTTCCAAACAAAGACCCAATTCAATGAGCTTGACCTGCACACACTTGCACTTTTTTCGCCCGGCGGATTCTAGTTTCGGGCGCCTGGCCCACTCGGCCTGTGCTGTGACCGCGACCAGTTTTCTTCACCCCACGGACCAGTACCCATGGCCCACTCCAGACCATGAGATAGGTCAAGGGGAGCAAGCGCGTTGATGACCAGGGTAGGCCGCCCTTTTTAGCCCATCTTGAGAGGCACAATGGGAGCTTCCTGCCCCCAAGACTTACCGGAGTTATAAGGAGACACTTAGCCACACTAGAGAGCTTAGAAATTTCCCATAGGTCCACCCTGTCTTGTGTGACTGCGTGTGTTTGTTAGATTGCTTGGGGTTCTATGTTGGGCTCACTCTTTTTCACCTTAGGAAAATTGACTTATAGGCTGCGTTTCTGGGCCCTATGATCGACCTTTAGAATTCAAATAAATAGGGGAGGGCTTAAGCCCGATGTGTGAGACTTAGGATCCAATACGACTTGAGCCCATAAGGATTATGACTAGACCCAAGTTATAGCAATTGTGTGCAATTCTAAGCCATTCTGAGAGTTTTTTTAAGGGACCCCACGGAGCGGTTTATGGATTCAACCCATCTTTTTTGGGCCTTGAATTAAGCCCAATCTGTGGTTTTGTCATATAATAAGATCCAATCCAATTTGTTTGGACTCGTTAGGTTTGGCCCATTACCTTGAGTGAGGCCTAACGTGTACACCTCTTGTCATGAAGATGTGATCTTATCTACTGATGGGTCTTGTTCTAAGCCTAATCCTCTCGTCTTAGGGTAGGATATCCATAAACCTTAAATCACGGGAACTTTTCCTTTTTGGTTGACAACTTCTGTTGGGCTGACTAAGCCCACTATCCTAAGCAGCAGGTCCCATACTGTCCTGCCCTGAACTAGAACGCGAACTCGAACTACTGGCTTTACTTTAGCTACAAGGACAGTTTCATCGACCTAACAGCCAATAAACTACGGCTGGAATCAGGGTTTCCTATTTATTTCCACTTCCTTTCTTTCTACTAGTTCTTTCCTCTTCACTTCGTTCGAGCTAGAGAAAACCTCTTCGTTTCACTCGAGTATTTCATTCCTCGGTAAGAGCCCTTGACTCATTTTGTCGGGGTTTTGGACCCTAACCGATCTACTTGGGATCATGTCTTCACCTGGTCTATCTCACTAGGATCCGCTTATCCTTCTGCCCATTCCCTACGAGAAAGGTAGATCGAACCCGTGAAGGAACCAAGAATGGAGTCCATCTCTTTTTACCCTATTATTATACTAGATTGAGAAAAAGTGATCTCATAGGTGGATTCTTACTGAATACGAAGGAAGCTTAAGGTCTTTAGAGGACTTACTCGTTGGGTCAGCAGTATGGAATCCTTGGCTTCGAAAGGCGATCAACCGATGTCATTGATTCAAACTTTCAATGTTGATTTATGTTCATTCGCTCTGATCGCAGCTATTGAAATGGCTGTTATCTTCCTAAACAGGAAAGGGAGAAGAGCTGCTAAGAGCATATGCCACGAATTCCCTCTAAGAAAAATCGATTCCAACCTCGGCTCAGGAGCTTCCTTAAGCCATTTCCTTACTACCAATAGCACCGGATTGGATTCTCTAACAGCTTTGACCGGTACCTCTCTTCTACTAGCAATTCTTCCAACAGTGAAATCTGGGGCACTTGGCTTTTGATCCTTCCTAAATGAAAGAATTTCCCTCGAGCCCCTAGATCAGCTAATCCGTAACTTCCTTCGCTGCCTTTCCAGCTTAACTGCATGGGATTCTATGCATTTTTTTCCTGAACTGCGGATTCTCTAGAAGCTCGCTCTGGGCATCCAAGAAACCGAGGGAGAACCCAACCCGTTCTTGCTGTTCTTTTTCATCAGCAAATGTGGCAAACAGGTGGGCGTCTTTTCGTATTCTAAGTAGAAGATCTCCGCTCAAGTCAAGGCGATGAAGCAGGCTCAAGGCCAAGGCCCGGAGGCCTTGTAGAATTTTGACCAAGGGAAATCTCTTTAGGAAAGCAAGTCCCATCGAGTTAGCTCTTGGAGTCAAGGAAGCAAGTCTGGGGATTGGTTCAGGGCTCTAAGATCTAGGCTAGGATTTCATACCACATGGATAACGGGTAGTTGCTTGTTGTTTTCTCGAACCAAACCCATCTTTGGATAAAGCATCTTCTTCAATATTCGTCGGGGAGGATGTGGTTGAGTTAAAGATTTCAGGTACTTTAGAAAGCAGCTTGGGATAGAAGTAGTGGAGAATCCATTCTGAGCCCTTTCTTTTAGAGTTGGGACTTCTCGATCAGTCAGTCATTTAGGTAATTGAGTTCATCGCATTCCCTATCTTTCTCATTTTGACGAAGACCATAAAGTAAAGAAAGAGTCAGCCCTTAATGGACAATGATAGACATGCACATCACAGTCTAAGCATGCTTGCTTTGCGCACCGGCACAGCAGAATTCGAATCCGCTGGCTCAGCTCAGATGAGTGACTCTTGGCTTACTGGGCTTTCTGTAACTAAGAAATGAGAATTGTTGACCCATATGATCTCATCTCAGGCAACGAAAGTTGATGAAACTAACAATTTCACACTTAGAGATTGAGCTCGTCAGTGATCTTTTCCATGATGTCTAGAGAAAGCTGCTTTGAACATGACATTCGTCCCCAAGGTCCGGAGGTGCTCGACCGTAGGGAGAGGTTTCTCAACACTTGGAATAAAAACCAAGGCCCGTAGGCCGCGGGCATAAAGACCAAGGTTTCTCAACACTTGGGCATTTTGACCAAGGTCTTTCGACGCTTGGGATAAAAACCAAGGAAGCAGTGATCTTGAAGCCCTTGCTAGGAGCTACTCGGTACGGCTCACTACTAAAGAAGGTTCAGGCATGCTTCGACTTAGCCCTGTGATCCGAAAATGCATCTCTTGATCTGGTATTCCGCTTCTCATTCTCACTTTGCTCCATTCAATTCTGTCTGATTTATCATGCGCGCCTTACGTCATCCTTTTATGCAATTATGAACTCCACGGAACTTTCTCGATTCCAACACAACTTTTCCTTTTGGAGCTGACGTAACAAACTACGCGAGCCTCCTGACGAAGCCAACAGAAATCCTATCCGAATAAGAAAAAGAAAAGGCAGTTTCATTATGGTGGTATACCAGCCGCCTGTTCTGGAACTTCCAGTTCCAATCAAAGCATATAGATCCGTAAATGAATTTGTATGTATAGCCACTTCAGTCGTGCTCGTCCTTTCTCGAAAGTATCTTTTTTCTGGGAACATGGTCAACCAGAAATTTGGATGTTCGCGATTCTTCATCCACCGATGCAGAAAATGCTCCAGTTTTCCATTCTCATATGAAGCCGGAAAGTTTATTGGCAAGAGGTCGGCACGAAGTGATTCATCATGCTCGAAGATGAGCCGATCCTTTGTTAGGGACGCTTTATAGATCATCAAATTACCACAAATGGAATGAGAAGTGGGTCCATGTAAATGATCGAGACCTCGCAAACAACAACGCTCCTTCCCCATATGGAGTTCGGAACCCAAAGGCAATCGTTGAGTGAACTCTATCTTCTTTGTGTTAGACAGAAGAAGACCAAAAAGAAAGATGCACACTCCTCCATGTGAAATATTCATCTTCGTTTTCACTTTTTGGTAGTAGTTGTGTTTTTTTCTCGTTGGTAAGGCGAGAGCTTCAAGCCCGCTTTCTGGTGGCACACCTCCCACACAAGGACCACCCGACGAGGGAGGGATGGGGAAAGCTACAGGCCCCAAACCTGCGACCCTTCGTTCGAATTCAAAATGGGGGAAAAAAAAACACCTCATCTTCTCATTCTCATTTCGTCCTTGCTCATTCCCGTTAGGCCCAAGTCTTTGGCCTTTCCTTATCTGCGCCCGCTCACGCTTCGCTGATTTATCGCGTGGTAAAAAGAAGAGAGTACGAAAGAATAGTAAACAGAGCACACCGCAGAAAGATTCTAAATATGAAAAGTCCCCCTTGGATTCGAGAAGAATAAAATGAAGAAGGAGAACGAAAGAAAAAAACGCCTTTCTTGCTCCAGTTTTGGATGAGCTTCTCCCAATTATGTCTGGGAATAGAATAGGGCGAGGGGGGCTTGCTCTGACCAAGACTCCACTTTTTGCTCCCGCTATCGCGCCTATGAATTTACTGGAATGTAGATAGACCAAAAGAGGGAATGAAGAGATAAGAATAGGAATTAGAGTACCATTGAAAAAAGGGGCACCTGTGGAAACATCTCTACTGACGAACCATTTCAATAGTACGGGTGCTGCCGTGCCACAAAGCACGACCATGGAAGTAATGAAAAAGAAAAAGTTCTGGAGTTGGACCATCTGCTCTATCCCTTCGAGTTTCGCTTTGAGGAGTCTTCCGCACTCCACAATTTTGTTAATGAACGGAGAAAAGAAAAACACGACCGCAATTTAGATTAGAAATCATGGGCTTTTGTTGATTCTTTGACTGCTCCGCTCCCCCGTGTAGAAAGACTTTTCTTTTCGTAAATCGCCAAGGGAAAAAACAAACCTTGTACCTTGAGCCTCTTCACTTCGTTCGAGATATAAATAACCTAAGGGTTGGTCCAAGCAAGAAAGGCATGGGATGAAAGCACTCTGAAAGAGGGATGAAAGCACTCTGAAAGAGGGATGAAAGCACTCTGAAAGAGGGATGAAAGCACTCTGAAAGAGGGATGAAAATAGGATAGGAGAGAAATACTTCTATCTAAGCGAGTGAACTAGGTTTTGAACTTCTCGCTAGCTCAAAGTGAAAAACAAAACCTCTCCTTACAGTCGAGCATCTTCTTTCCTCTTCACTCCGTTCGAGATTAACCTTGGAATTTGGAGCAGTTTGACAAGGATTGACAGGAGGTAAGTAAAAAACCATTTCCATCCACCACAGGAAGAGTCCGAAGACACCTTCTTCCTTTTGATTACGAGATTTCCCGGGCACCTAAGACCCAGCAGGAAAGATTTCGTTGATGGAGTCGCCACAGGGAGTTAGCACGCAGAGCCTCAAGCTTTCAAGATCGGATTGGAATCTCGGATCGTTGATCACTGATCGCAGAGTTGCGCCATCAGCATAGCCTCTCTGACCATATCCATTACTGACCCCGGATTCACTGATTCAAGGGTTGTTTTATTAGATGGGATGGACAGAAGAGTTTGAACGGGCTTCGGTTCCTTCTGACTTGATATCTTCGACTCCTATCCTGCCGGAGATTAAGGAGCGGACACTCGCAAAGCGATTCTCTTCATTGTTTTAAGGGTTTCTATTTCCGCACACTTAGACAGGAAAGACTTTCTATACTTTAATGAAATCTCTTCCAATTTTCTTTATTCAGGTGAGCTGCTTTAGCTTGAGTGTTTTTTGAACCCGTTAAGAAAGTTTGATTCGCTCCTACCTGTCTTTCGCCGCAGGTCGATATTGGAACGTACGACGAACCGGTTACCAACCTATTCACTTCTGCCGAAATGAGAAGATACATATACATTAATATGGTAAAGAGCCTGTCGTGACATATTCAACTTCAGCTTCCGCTTCACTAAACGTAGTTGACCCAATTGCATCAAGCAGCGCCCTACAGTCAACTCACCTCACATCGAGTCCTTCCTCTACTAAAAATATATATTGATTCTTCAGGCTACAAAGAATAATGGGTTTTAATGTATTTGAAATGAAAGCAGCACTCGTACTATCACCCATCTTAAATAAAAGAACAAGATGGATTGACGACTACCGAATGCTTTACATCAGAATGTCATACTCTAAAATCTTACTACTCCCATAATTTATTTAAACGAGCTTGGTCTAGGATTCCTTGCTTGAACTAATACCTTCTCATCGTGGGCTAAGAGAACCTGGACATCAGATGAAATAGATTACCTATCTCGCGAACTCCTTCAGTCAAAACGCTATCCACCGCATACTTGTTCGAATCCCATTTCCTATGTAATTCCCGCCTTCCTTATTCCCCCATGCCATCTCTTTTCCGCTGAACTGGTATTGGTGATTGGTCTTTCCTGGTGAATGAGTGTGAATCTCATTAGCTAAAGAATCATTTGCTATGCTGCTTTCTTTCATCATATGTAATAGAGCTAGACTAAGTTCTTCCATTAGCCAAGCCAATAGTAGTCTTGGACTTTTCTAGTCTATATTGAAAGATAAAAACACAAGTGTAGGAAGCTATAATTGGGAAAATGCAGCATACCAAATGAGGGGTTGCTGTTGTTCTTTTATAGATGGATTTTTCACAAAGATGGCATGAAAGCCTTACCTAACTTGCACAATTATTACAAGATTATTAAATTAAGCCCAACAATCATTCCCCTAATCTTGGAATCGTGTTCAGATTTCTACCATCATTAGCTTCTTCCTCATTTCCAAAAACTTGACCCTCCCCAGTGTTTTAGTGAAGATGTCCGCCTTCTGTTCTTCAGAGCTCACATGTTCAAGACTCAGAATCCCCCTCTCCACGCACTCCCGAATGAAATGGAATCGTGTATCTATGTGTTTACTTCTTTCATGGTAAACTGGGTTCCGACTCAGCATTATGGCTGACTTATTGTCAACCCTCAGCCATATAGTCTCAGCCTTCTTCTTCAGCAGATGACTCAGAAAGCTATTGAGCCAAACTCCCTGGCAGGCAGCTCCTGCAGCTGCAATGTACTCTGCCTCACATGACGATAGTGCAACGATTCTCTGTTTTCTGGATGACCATGTGATCAAGCTCGACCCCCAGAAATATGCAACCCCTGTCGTGCTTCTCCGGTCGTCAAGGTCGCCGGCCAAGTCACTGTCACTGTAGCCAACCAGTCTCTCAGCCCCCTCTGTTTTTCTGTAACTCAATCCGAGACACAGAGTGCCACTCACATACCTCAAAATTCGCTTCACACCCTGCAAGTGGGCGATTGTTGGTGATTCCATGAACCTGCTCATAACTCCGACTGAGTGTGCCAAGTCCGGCCTTGTGTTTACAAGATACCTTAAGCTCCCGATTAGCCGTCTATACTGGGTTGCGTCCGCTTTAGCCCCAGAATCCAGTTTGCTCATCTTCACTTTGTTCTCCATAGGACTCTGACAGACATTGCACTTCTCCAAGCCTGCTTGTGCCACAAGCTTTGTTGCATACCCAGCTTGGCACAAAGTAATTCCCTGCCTTGTCTGCTTAACCTCGATTCCCAGATAGTAGGATAGTAATCCCAAGTCACTCATCTCGAAGCACCTTTTCATCCGATCCTTGAACCCCCAGATTATCTTCACCTCCGAGCCTGTGATGATTAAATCGTCTACATACACCCCAACTATCAAGAGTTTTCCAGCTTCAGACTTGCTATATACTGCAGGTTCTGATGGGTTCTTCTCAAAACCAAGCTCCACCAGTGTCTCGTGCAGCTTCGAATTCCAGGCTCGAGGCGCTTGTCTCAACCCATACAGAGCCTTCTTCAGTCTCAACACCATGCCAGGTTTCTCTGCATTCTCGAATCCATACGGCTGAGACACATATATTTCTTCAGCCAAGTCCCCATTCAGGAAGGCAGACTTTACATCCATGTGATGTATCTGCCATCCCCTGTGTGCTGCCAAAGCGAAGAGGATCCTGACTGTTTCCAGGCGAGCTACGGGAGCGAATACCTCTTCACTTTGTTCGAGTCACTTTGTTCCTCTTCAAAATCAACTCCCTCTTTTTGAGCATACCCCTTAGCTACCAACCTGGCTTTGTATCTCGCTACCTTCCCCTCCGAGTCCCTTTTGGTCTTGAACACCCATTTCAGACAAATTTCCTTCTTGCCTGCAGGTAACAGAGCATACTCCCAGGTGTTGTTCTGCTCGATTTGGCTCAGTTCTTCCTCCATTGCTTTCTTCCAGCAACCTTCTTTCATTGCTTCGACAGGGCTATCAGGCTCTTCTGATGACAGGAGGCAAAAGTCACTATGCTCTGTTTCCATCTCCGTTGTGCTATCATATATCTCTCTGAGAGATCGAACTCTTGCTTGCTGTTCTGGTGTCTTTGAGCCTTCACTTCGCTTCGGTCACTTCGTTCCCTTCGCTCCTTGGGCTTGACAGTGCTTCATAGAAGTCACAGAGAGAGCGAACCTCTCTTGAACTTCCTGGGGTACGATGATCTGACTGGTTCTCCGCCGGCGAGCTTGTATGTACTGGTGTTTCTGGGGTTGCTGGGTTGTCTGAGGGTCCTGTGTCATCAGTTGGGGTTGGCCTCTGTGTTTCAAACTCCCAATGTACCACGAACCCCTCACTTGTCTTGCCAACGCCTGGCTCTTCCCAGTTCCAGCCCTTATCTTCTTCAAACACCACATCCCGACTCACTATCAGCTTCTTAGTGCTCGGATCAAAGAACCTGTACGCCTTGGAACCGGTTTCATAGCCAATAAAGACTACTGCCTTGCCTCTGTCATCTAGCTTCTTCAGGTGAGGAGTCGTTATCTTTGCAAACGCCAGACAGCCAAAAATTGGAAAGAAATTGACATTGGGCTTTCGGTCATACCATGCTTCAAATGGGGTTCTTCCTATGACACACTTTGTCAGAGCTCTGTTTAGGAGGAAGACGGAGGTTGCCACTGCTTCTCCCCAGACCAGGCATGCTCCTGTTTTTCAGCAAGCACCTCGCTGTCCCCACGATGGTCTGGTTCCGACGTTCTGCAACTCCGTTTTGCTGAGGCGAGTTAGGTGCTGACAGGTGACGATTTACTCCCTGTTCGTCACAAAAAACTTTGAACTCGTCTGACATGAATTCACCACCACGATCCGTTCTGAAAGTCTTTACTTTTTTGTCACTCTCCAGCTCTGCTCTGGCTTTGAACCTTTTGAATGCTTCAAAGGTCATATCTTTACTCCTGAGCAGTGTCACCCACATAAAGCGTGAGTGATCGTCAACAAGCAAGAAGAAGTATCTGTTTCCTGCCTGGGTTTCTGGAGTGATCGGTCCACACAAGTCTCCATGAATAAGCTCTAGCTTCTGTGTAGCTCTATACTCTGTTTTCTTAGGTTCGCAGACCTCTTCTGTTTCCCCACCAGGCACGCCTCGCATAGCTGCTCTGGATGTGTGATCTTGGGTAGGCCTTTCGTCACCCCCTGTTTTGACATTTCTTGCAGGGTTTTGAAGTTTACATGCCCGAACCTTGAGTGCCATACCCAATCCTTCTCTTGCATCTTTGTTAGCAAGCAGACAGGTGAAACACAGTTTCATTTTAGAGTGTAAAGTCTGTTTTTACCTCTCTTGGCCTTTGCCAGTAGCTTCTGATGACGGTCTCTAATACTCAGGGACCCATTTTCCAGAACGATCTTGCAGCCCGACTCATCAAGCTGGCCCAGACTTATGATGTTACTCCTGAGTTTTGGGATTAAGTAAACACCAGTGAGCAATCTGTGTTCTTGGGTCTCGCCTTCCAGTATAACTGTGCCTCTGCCTTCGATCTCCACCACCGAATTATCTCCAAATTTGACAGAGCCCTGTACTTTAGTGTCGAGCCTCGCAAACACCCCTCTGTTGCCTGTCATATGGTTGCTCGCCCCTGTATCGAGATACCAGTCCTCTGAGCTCATTTTCTCGCCATCGCCGAGCTCGGGTCTCAGCTCCCTCTCATTGAGCATGACCATCTCGCCTCCATCCACTTGATCGACAATGGCCATTAACAGAGTTGGCTCATCGTCATCGTCGTGCTGCTCTGCATAGTAGACCTCCTCCTTCTGCTCTTTCTTGCACTCATAGGCATAGTGTCCATACTTAGAGCAATTGTAGCACTTAACCTTACTCTTATCGAACATCCTTGGGTTTCTGCCTCCTCTGCCACGCCAGCTTCCCTGAGATCGACCTCTCCCTCTCCTTAACAGTCGAGATATATATAACCTCTCCCGTTGGTCGAGAACTTTGTACCTCGACCTCTGCCTCTGTTTTCTGTTGAAGCCATGCTCTCCCACTGTTCTCTAGTGAGCAGCAACTTCTGTTCGCTTTCTTTCTCCTTCCTTCGTCCTTTTATGGTTGCTTCATGTGCACGTAACCTCCCAACAGCCTCTGTAAACATCATTTTGCTTACATCCCCCCATTGCTGGATCGTGCTGACAATGGGAAGGAAGGAATCAGGCACAGATCGGAACAACTTCTCCACTATCTCTTTCTCAGAGATCTCACAGCCAAGTGAGCGTATCTCACATACCAGGTTCGTCATCTTCCTCGCGAACTCTGAGATTGTCTCATTTTCTGCCATAAACATCATGTCGAGGTAGAAAGAAGAAGACGAAGAAATGGGTAGCTCATCTCATAGGCTAGCTAGCCCATAGGGAATAGGTCTCTTGCTTGCTATTGAACATTAAGCGGCAATAACATCTATCTCAGCTCTTGTTTCATCTCTGGCCAATCGGTGATAGGTAGGCGGCTCAGAAAAGGCATATCCCAAGCTCTTAGCTCAGTTTGAGTGACTCCTTGAAAGGTAACTCAATAGGGATTCTCTCTATCGCCTTAGTCTGTCTTTACTTTGACTCTTTCCCCGTGTATGATAGTTTCAAGTTGTAAGTCTGATCCTTCTCTCTAGCTAGTCCCATTCCTTTTTATCTTTCACCAAGCTCGGTATGACTTGCTCGATACCTGGTATCGGTAATAGGATCAGCCTCATTGCCCGGCATGGCTTACTAGTGGTATAAGGATTCCCCTGTAGGGGGTCCGCTTACTGTGCTATTTCAATGTTTCGGGGAAGAAGATCGTAGAATAGTCTTTGCAGTGAGTGTGTGATGAGTGCTGGCTAGTCTATGAGTGCATATCAGTCTATCCTCTGTCTTTTATCGTATATAGAGAAAGATCGCGACTAGGGTAGGGCTTAGAAGTCAGGTTTTCTATTCTAGTTAGCAAAGATTGACTTTTTCGATTAAGAAAGAAGGGACCAGGTCGTAGCGCAGGTAACCCCTTCCTAAGATCTACATAGTACTCTCTTTGCTAACTATCTTAGAAAAAGGACTGAAGAGTCCACGAAGCAATCTTCCTCTCCCTATACACTCATATTTCAGGAAAGTAAGGTTTTGCCCTATGCTAGCATAAACTTTTGTAATTCGAAATGCCTTTACCTCTTCACTCCGTTCGAACTAGGGAAACCCTAGGGAAAATGCTCTAATGAACTTTTGCCCTATGCTGGCATCAACTTTCTAAAATCTCAATCTCGCTACCAAGGCCTCCGGACCTTGTGATAAATACCTCTTCGTTTCACTCTTTTCTTTCTAAACCTCTGAACTTCTAAAGAGATAAAAATAACCTCAAATAAAGAGCTCGGAAATAGGATTGATTGTTTAGCTTAGTTTATTCGTCTCTAGGATTGGATGGATGCCCGGGTACCTAGCTTAGATATTAGCTTAGTTTCTTAGTCTATCGGATTGTTTATATGGCCAACTGGTATTGGCGATAACCAAAATGACAAGGAGAAGTTGGCATCATAAAATTCTGATCGGGAAAGAATATGGCATTGAGAGCGAGAAATCAGAGGGTCGGATAAGAAACAAATCAAGTGTCAATTCTTATGGACACTGTGAGATTCAAACCATCCAAGCTGCAAAGAAGCCTGGTGTTCTTATAAATATGGGGTCGGATTCAAGACTATACCCAAGGTATGACGATCCTACCTATTATGGTCTCGAAAGTGGTGCTATTTTATTTACTAGATCCCTTGCTCCATATGAACGCCACAGGATTCAGATCAATGGTTTTTGCCACGAGTTTGTTCAAACTATAATGGGTAAATCAATTGATGCTAAGTCTGTTAATGTGTTTGGTGATTTTGTGCCAATGGGAATGATAGCTATTGTACAACTTTGGTTCACCAACATTTTTTCATACTTGAATGGCCGAATGACACTGTTACTCCTTCAAGCATTGCTGATATACCAGTGTATGTAAAAAGGGTCAGTGAAGTCATTGCAATGAAATCGTGCACTAAGTTAATTGTTCTTCATGACAATAGTATGATATGGATTTCTGGAAAGTGGAGGCATGTTGAATATTTGGGGGATGTATATGATGTTTATGGTAGAGTTAAAAAAGGAATTGGGGTACTGGAGTTGATGTGGAATTTTGTCTTGAAGCACGAGTTAGTCTCTTCTACTGTTATTGATGATGATCTTGAAAGTTCTGGAATTTTGGGTTCCCTTTTTGTTGATAGTAGTAAGAAGCAGGGAAGTGGACTTTTGAAGGGTACAACTTTTCTTTTTATGACTCTTCTTGGTAAGGATTGGAGGTGGCTGTTTTTTGTGGTTGGGTGGTTGATGAAAGAAAATAACATATATGTCCAACGATATTTCAAATGGTTCGTGCATGGTGTTGACCGGTCACAATTGAACAATATTAGTGCATTATTGAACTCCGAAACAAATAGCGAAGTAAGCACATGGCAGGTGTTACAAGAAACTGTTAACCTCATCTCATGTGGGTTGACTCCTCTAAAACTTGCAGCTATTGAAGGAGAGGAACAAAGTGCTCGACTGTAAGGAGAGGTTGTGATTATCAAAATTATCCTGTATGCTAAGGTTGAAGCCATACATGAGGCGATGATCGACGACATGAATTTCGAGCCTTTTGTTTCGAATGTTTCCTACGATCGTGATGAGCTTGATGTTTATGGTTTAAGGCAAGTTGTGGCAGCTGTATTATTATATTGTACGACACTTAT
>JAOWBG010000009.1:0-14789 GCA_028566255.1 Geranium maculatum
TGCCCAAGGAATTTATCCCAAGCGTCTTAGAACCTCTGTTTTTCTTCCTCTCCTTAAAGTCTTGCATCTCCGAACCTATCCTTTTAGTCGAGAAATGAATCCCTCAGAGATAGGAATAACTCTAAGAACTGTTTTCATTTCCTCCCCCTCAACAGTAGAAAGAACAAAGAAAAGCAAGGTTTAGCCCTATGCTAGCTGTAGAACGGAGATGAGGAAAGACTTTGGAGTAGCCCTTAAGGTCTAACGAACCTAGATATTTGTTTGATTTGTTGCTTAGCAGGATTTATAGCTTTCTTGAGGAAAAGGATTTCTAGCTTAAGAAACAGGAGAAACTAAAGAAACTTGATTTCTTGTAAATCCATCTAAAATTGCCTCTGTGTTCATTTCTACCTAAAACTCTAAATAAGAGGGAAGCCAGTAGCTCGCAGAGGAGAGACAACAGCTCTTTATTAGAGGATTTCCCAAGCGAAGTGAAGAGGTACAAAGTGACTCGAGCAAAACGTTTATCTGAGGAGTTCCCTTGCTCTTTTGGTTACTCGAACGAAGAAAAAAGAAAAGCTTTCGGGTACTAGAAAAGAAAAGCACAGCTAAGAAAAGCTAAGAAAGAAAAGTTATCAAATCAAGAAAATATATCTCTAGCTAGGTAATAAGATTAGGATTGTTTAGCTTAGTTTCTTGTTTATTCTTCTCCCTCCTTATGGGCGACTCTCTATCCGGCATCTCAAATCAAACTTTCTGCTTACACCCTAGGTCCCCCCGGTCTCGACTAAAAGGAGAGGGATAGGATAGGATAGGGCAACTCCCGATCAGAAGATCCTGTTGTTAAGGACTAATTAGTGTACTTTATCCCCATCTTAGTACCTTGAGTAGGGGAACCACTTATCTTATCCCATTAGTATCATTTCTGGTGCCACAAATCCCTCTAAAAGAGTTTCTAGTTAAGAGTTTCGAGTCAAAGAGTTAAGTGTTCCCTCTCCTTGCAGTAGAGAAAGAAATCCCAGCTAAGCAAGTAATTAAGAAAGCATGAAATCTTGTTTCTGAAGCATGGAATCCAGAAAAGCAATAAATCCTAGCTACTTCTCTTAGTGCTAGAAATCCTATTTAATCCTGAAATTAGAAACAAATAAAATCAATCTCTAGGAAAACATAAAAGAAAAGAAAAGAAGAAGAAGAGGTTCGTTTAGACAAGTGTTGTTAAACCTTGGTTATTTTATATCTCGAACGAAGTGAAGAGGTCTGCGAACCTAGTGTGTCCTCACCTTGGTTAGAAGTCGACCTTCTCTTGACAGGACGAGAATGCGCACTCATTTGATCTTGATCCTTGTGGAGCGAAAGTGAAACTAGACTGGATCTGCGCGGCCTTCCTAATAATATCCATAAATGACTTGTTTTTGGTAATAGATGAACATTACCATATGTAAATTCGGGTGCATGATACACGTCAGTGCTCCAATGCATCTCTCCGTCTGAGTTTTACTCGAGCTTGGGAAATCCTCAAGATAGCTCTCGAGTCACTTTGTCCCTCTCGCTTTCACTCGAGAAAGAAATCCCTCTCTTTCAAATTCAAAGTGGATGTTCCTGCGCGAATCTCAGCAATCACTTGTTCTGATTCTACATATTGATTGTTTTGAACTAAAAGAAAACTTTGGGTTGGGGTGGAATATTTACATTATGTCGAATATCTTCACTCTCAATAGTTACATACAAGTTTATAGAACATAGAAACGCAGGATAGGATGTCCGTGGCGTGTACGTGTCGGGTGAATCCTCAAACCATTTTCTTTTTCCATTCGAGGGGGCTCGCACGTGTTCTGCAGTACCCCCCTACTCCGCCGGTATGAAAAGTTCTTAATGTTAATTGAGTACCCGGTTCTCCAATCGATTGGCCTGCAATAATACCTACAGCTTCTCCCAATTCAACCAGGTCGCCATGAGTAGGACTCCGGCCATAACATAATCGACCAAGATGCACTCCTACAAGTAAAAGGAGTGAGAATAGCTATTGGTTGTGCTCGTTATGAATCGATTTACAAGTCCAATCCCAATGTCTTGATTTCGAGTGGCAATACAGCGTGCGCCCATATATATATCATCCGCTAATACACGACCGATTAATGTTTGGATAAAAATCCTTTCTGGCATCATCCCGAGGACTCACAGAAATACCACGGGCACAATCTGTTCGACGTACAACATGAACTACTTCAACAAGCCTGCGCGTGAGATATCCAGCATCTGATGTTCGGACAGCAGTATCCACAACCCCTTTGCGGGCTCCGTAACAAGAAATAATATATTCTGTTAAGGAGAGCCCTTCGCTACAATTGCTTTGAATGGGTAAATCAATCCCATAATGATGGTGTTTTTCCAAAACTTTGTTGTTCAGCATCTTGAACTAGCCATCTCTTCGAGGGTATTGTTAAAAGATCAGAAATTCCTAATGAAATGGATGTCGCAGTAGCTTGTTGAAGAGTCTTTACTTCAGGATGTGTGATGTATATGCCATTCCGAAGTGATCTATGAATCTACTAATAAGTCGTTTCATGGCCGTCTATCACTTTATTGTTCAATACCAGCCCGTTCTGCCATAAGTACCTCCATATTCTGCTGAGTACGATTCGAGGGTTTGAGTCAGTGATTGGAAAACTTCCTTTTCTCGATCTTGATTGGCGTAACCGGAACTATGGGACTAGTTGAAGTAAAGAGATCGGAATTCCTACTGGTATCGTAGAATTCCTTAGCCTAGTTAGGTACCATATGAACAGGCCTGAGAAAACCAACAGTGCTTCGAATGTATATAAAAATCATTTCTTTTTTTATACTTCTTACTATTAGATAGTGTCCATAAATCTCATAATAAGTGCCTAAAGATTCATAGTGAACTTGGGAGTTTCTCGCGAAGCAATAACCCGTTGATCTAGTCGCCACCGGAGCCACACTATCTAAATTGATTCGTTTCTGCCGCTCCAATTGCATCATAGGAATTAGAAAAGAAAAGTTCTTTCGTATATTTCTTATTGTCACTTCTTTTATTTTGATAGTTTCTGCGATGTAATGGAAACTACCTATTTACACAAATACCTCGACGATTCCCGCCCGTTAATACATAGAGTCCAATAAGCATATCTTGAGTTGGTACGGAAATGGGAAATAGCTGGAGACAAAAGATTCATATGAGAAAACATAAGTAAACGGGCCTCCGCTTGAGCCTCAAAAGAGAAAGGTACATGAACAGCCATTTGATCCCCATCAAAGCAATCCCTTACAAACTAATGGATGTAAACAAATAGCACGCCCCTCTACCAAAACGGGCTGGAATGCCTGTATGCCCAGCAGAGTGGGTGCTCTATTCAGCAATACGGGATGCCCCTGCTCCTGATTC
Organism: Geranium maculatum; assembly: GCA_028566255.1. Taxonomy (NCBI): domain Eukaryota; kingdom Viridiplantae; phylum Streptophyta; class Magnoliopsida; order Geraniales; family Geraniaceae; genus Geranium; species Geranium maculatum. Next base: position 3,383 of record JAOWBG010000009.1, read on the forward strand.
CCATACAATCAGGTCTTTTTCCCGAGACTCTTAGCAACTCCTATGTTTGAAGCAAGATGTTGTCTACCACGAATTACAAATGTCTGGATTCTATTGCTATTTCGCAATCCACATCGATGTAATGAAAGTGAAGGACCTACGACAATGACGGAACGCCCTGAATAGTCGTTTGCCAAGCAGAGTCTCACGAAATCTTCCCTCTCCTTATTAGTTATTAGTCGAGCTACTGTCTTCCCTCTTCACTTCGTTCGAGCGTCTTCAAACCAAGGTGCTGTTAAGCCCTAGGAATAAAAACCTATCTTTTCAGTATCTTTAATCCCTCTCAAATCTAAGTTCTCTATCGGATAAACCGGCTACTAAAACAAGCAAAGAAAGGAAGAACCTTCAGCTTCAGCTTCAGCTTCAGTTTATTAAGTTAGCTAGAAATCCCGAGGTGTTTATTTCTCGACCAGCGGGAAGAGGGATAGGACAACTCCTGATCGGCATAGTATAGTATTCGTCAACAAAATATCCTTTCTCTTTGGCCATTTAAGTAGACTTTCTCGCCATCTCCATATCCTTGATTAGGGTATTCCATTTATGGGTCTTGAAACGTTCTAAATAACGCATTTATTGAATGTCTTTATCTCTACTTCTCATTAAGGAAAGTCTGACTAAGAACCTAACAAACAAAGCTGCGGGGTTTCTTTCTCGAGCAAAGAGAGAGGGATTTCTTTCAAGTGTGTCCTCACCTCTTCACTTCTAAAGAGATAGAAATAACCTCTCCTTTTAGTCGAGACCGGGGGGACCAAGTGTTAATAAACCTTGGACAGAAAAGCAAAACGAAGAAGAGGTGGCAGGGTTTTAATAAAGGATCTCCAGCAGGGTGTACGTATCCCAGGTGAGCCGGTAGATGAACTCTAGGAGCAGACTTCCAAGCCAACAAAAAGAACTAAATATCAGAATCTAATAAAACCAAAAGAGGTTAATCCAACAACAACTACTTTGGTCAACACAACCTTTGCTATCTCGCCCACCATCGTGGAAGTAATCACTATCTTTCGAAGTCTTGAGACCATCACCTATCACCTGAACTTGTTGAACTTCTCTTTGCTTTGGAGCTTTTTCCAGCTGTTCGTGAGGAGCCGATATGAGAGAGAGCAGGTCTGTCTTTCCCTTAAGGCAGGGAGAACTGGTGTAGTCAGTCTAGGTTATGAGGAAGAAGCGGTTGATCCGTTTACGGGCTCTGTCGCTTTTGGACTTCAGTAGCTCGACCAAAAAGAGAAAACATAAATATCATTTCATTTACTATAATGAGATTCGCCTACCGTACCGATACGTAAGACTAGCACACCATGATAATGATACGAGACTAGAAGCCAGAAAGCTATAGAACTTCTGAGACGTAAAGATTAACGCTCACGAGTGAACAAAGGTTATATTATATAATATAGTTTAGTTGAGAGCAAAATTTGTATATGAGCTCAAACTAAGGCGAAAACTGGGCTCATCTTCTCAAATATCTCAATTGGGTACGACCCTAGTGTGAATCTCTCATCCCATCATAGTGGAAACCTTACCAACGAGCTGAGACTTAACCTGTTCTATAGTGAAAGCCACCAACTAACACAGATACGGGCTTTTATGGGCGAAATCGAATTTAGCAACAGGGAATAAGCCACTAACGAGTCTCTAGAGCCGTCATTGAATCCCTTTGAACTTAGACTTTTGTTCTACAGAGCTTAATATAGAAGGGAGTAGAATAGGCCTACTATTTCGTTTTTCCTTGACTTATGAAAGATCATCCGAATATGAATACGGGCGATAGGATCAAGGTAGCCGAAGACCTATATCATCAACAGTAGGTGCCCACATAAAGGCCAGGCCTTTTCTTACTAATAGAATGGCTTTGTGAAACCTCCTACCACCCGAATTCTGTTTTCGACCAGATCTTTCGTCCCGTATAAGATTTTTTTTCGGTAAGATCCCCAAGAACTCGGGATATGATATAGATCCGCATCAAGGATGGAATAGAATGTTTTCTATCCGCTATTGACCGTCTATCTCCCTTACCCTTACTGTCGAAATCAAAGGCTAGGCTAGAAAGCGTCATATCACGAGACAAAAGAAAAGAACCCTAGTGACCCATTGAATATTCGTATTTCTATTGTTCGATGTAAGTCACGAGAATAGCAATTATGCTACTGTTGAAGGAATTAGTCCCAGTTCATCAGTTTGAAGTATCTCACTAAGTTTGCTTTTCCTGCCCTGAAACTTCATTCCGCTCCTGGACGAATTGGTGAACAGTCAACAGTAAGAGTAGCTGCTATTGACTGAGTTCCTTCGACCGTATATGCTACTTTCATAGAGTCTAGTTGGGGACGTTTCCAGATGGGAATAGGGTGCCAATCAACAAGTCTTTCCCCCGAAACTTCTACTTCTATAGTGGAAGCCACCAATTGATAAAGATGGATGCATCCGATTTCACTTATAGCTGTGGAAAAGAAGGCCAATAGAGAAGAAAGACTGTTGAAATGAGAGTTGCATTTAGTAGTGCCGGCGCCTCATCCAAATGAGACTTGGAAAGCGAGATAGGGCCTAACTGGGAGGCAGGAAGAAGACTACACGAGTGGTTCGGGAAGGAATCTCTTTGACTTTCTGGTGCCATAGCTTCGACTCCACCCCAGTAATAGGAGGGAGCTGCTACTTCACCCTCTTTTCAGGGATTTATATCTCGAGTGACAACGAAGAGGGACAAGGTGACTCGACTGAAAGGAGAGGGATTTATTTCTCGAACGAAGTGAAGAGGGAGATCGGGATGAGGCAAAAGGGGAGGGGAGGGAATTCGATGAATCTGAAGCAGCTGGGGCGTTAAGCGTTCATCCATTTAAACTATTTTGACCATCTAACTAAATAAGAAAACTAAGGAAGCCCGAGCTAGATTATTAATCATCTCAGTTGGAATTTCCATCAAGATGATGTCTATATGCTGACCTTTTCTCGCTGACGCGTATAAATTTGTAAAGGTAAAGACTACTGACTGCTCATGCTCAAGCTAGAGAAGCTGTAGGACTGGAAAGACTTTCTCTTTTGCAGCCTCCCTTGCCTGAAAGCTTAGCTTCTCTATGATTACGGACTGGCCGACTTCTACTCAAAAAAGCGGCTGTCTCTGTGGAATAGAGATGATTGAAGGAGGTATCGGGTACGATAGGCAAGCAAGAATAAAGTCTTTATGGCTAGATTCACTCGTCTAGCCGGGATGACAAGCCAGCCGACCAACCCTTAAGAGTGAGCTCCGACTTCTTTATTTTGCCACTCCCGCTTCGACGACGTGCGGGCTGCTACATGCCAATCCTCTCTTCGATTCACTGTGCAAGGGGCTCAACCCGCCTCTGGATGATGAGCCAGAGTGAGAGCCGACAATAAGCTAATGGATGCCATCTCTGCTGGATAATTAATTCCCCCTTTTCAATTCACGGAAAGCCCGGTCGAAAAGACGTAAAGAAATCGGTGAGCGCTTGCCTTACCTAGTAGGGCAGCCGACCAAGGCTCAGACCCTTATGAATATGAATCGGCCGTCCGGGCCTGTCAAGTTAGGCCTTCGTAAAAAAGTCCACAGGGCGTTAAGCTCGGTGAGGTGGGTTCGAAAGACAGAGAGTTGATGAGGAGGCTTTTATAAGAAAAAAGGCATGGGTGAAAGGCCAAAGTCAGCATCTTACCTGGCAATTTCCTTTTTTAATAGAACCCAACTCAGCAAAGTCCTTAGCAAAGGCCGATGTCCCATCTGGCATCCTCCGCCATATAGCAAACCCTATTTCAAAGTGTGAGTTTTGTAAGCTCTTCGCTTTCACACTACCGAACATCACTATATTTGGCACGCAATCTAAATTCCTTGTTTGGAAGATAGATCTAGGAGAAAGCAACTCCCAGAAGGCAGGGGAACATGCTTTAAGAAGAAGCTCCTTACCCGGAGGTTCACGTCGAGACTAAGCCCGAAGCTAAGAGCCCTAGCTAAGTGGGCGCAACAGTTTAGACTCCACCAGAATATGTAATTATGGGATGCTTCGGGAGTGCACGGTGCGCGGGTAGACGAACCGGCAGGACGTAGCCATTGGCCCTTCCTGTAGAGGATTCCTTTTTCGGACAGGAAATCGTACAGGCCCAGAAGCTCATAGTCGCACCAACAAAAGACTAAACGAAGGCGGCAGACAACTTATAAGTTCAATGTTGAGAAAGCGAGTAGAATAAGGCTAGGACCATTAGGGATTATTTGACTTCACTTCCGTTTGACGTCCTTTCCATTTCTCCTATGTACATGTGCAGGGGGAAGAGTGGTCCCAACGGTGTCTGGGGGCCGAGAGAAGAGAGTTCGCTATCCCTTTTATTCCCATAAAAAAGAAGGAGCGAACGTTAGTGAGCTGGATTGGTTCGAAAGGACCGTACTTCCCTGTCTTAGGCTTACCAACCTGTCTGTATCAGCTGAGGTGGAAAAATCATTCACCTACCAAAGAGAGAGCTTACCCTAAGGTTTAGGAACTACAGGAAAAACCAGAGTTTGATACAAAGGGCCGACTTGTATAGGGATCAGTCTGGTTGGTTCTTTGCACCTAGTTTTGTAAACGCCTTGTAGCTTTCAATGGGTTCCGTTCCTTATAGTCTTCTCATGAGCAGCTATTCCAGTATTCCAGTACTTATGAATGACTTATTGAATTAACGATGAGAACGTCTATCTGATTACATGAAGGTATTCGCTTTAGCGATAAAGCCAAGCAGGAATACCGATGAATCGATTCTTTTGCCAACCTCCAACTACTTTCTTAGTCTAAGCCCGTCGCGACTTAGGCTTACTTGCTCTATATTGAGGGGCTCCCCGCCTGAAGTTAGCCCAAATAGATTTCTAGATTTCCTATATTCAAAAGCACTAAGCGATAAATAAAACCTTTCGATGACTTAAGTCCTTACCTGGAGTAAAGATCTACCTGTTGAAAGACTTAAGTACTTTCCTTCTCGACTACAAGAGCAAAGAGTTAGGATAGGAGAGGTGCTACTGTAGTTACTGTAAGAGGACATCGATTCATCTTGGCAGCTACCGGTTTGTATAAAATAGTTGCTTTCTAATCCATGGTTGAAGCAGCTATGCCGTAAACAAAGAGAGGTAGAGGTATTTATCCCAAGTGTTGTTAAACCTTGGTTATTTTATATCTCGAACGAAGTGAAGAGGTCTGCGAACCTTTCCTCAAATAGGTATTTATTGTTTAAGTAAGCATGAAAACCAGTTTCTTAAGTTCTTAAGTAAGCAACAAATCAAACTAATTAAGTAAGCATGACAAGTAATCCAGTTTATCCAGCAACAAATCCCGTTTCTGAAGCAAGTAATCCAGTTTATCCAGCTAGAAATATAGTTTCTTCAGCATTCAATCTAGTTTCTCAACACTCTTGCATTTTGACCAAAGTTTCTCAAGTTTCTTAACTAATAAATCTAGTTTCTCAACTAAAACTAATAAATCCTGTTTCTAAAGTACCAGTTTCTCAAGTACCAGAAAACTCAAGAAAGCATGAAAGCCAAGCAACTTCTTATTGTGTTGTGCATTAAATCCTATTACTATTAAATCCTGAAAAAGGAAACATAGAAAAGGAAACAAAGCAAAGCAAATAAAAGAAATCTGAAAGCAAAGCACTCGACTTCAAAGTTAGCAAAGAAATCAAAGTTAGCAAAGAAAAGATAAGTTAGCTGTAGTATTTTTGATCTTACTCGACCAAGGGATAAAAAGGGAGACAAACCAAGGTCTGTGGCCTAGGTCTAAGTCTAAGTCTAAGTCTAAGAATAAAAACACAAGTCAAGAGGCAACTAGTAACAATCATCCGTGAACCAAGGGATTTATTTCTCTACTAAAAGGAGAGGGCAAGGCAACTAACTCTTTAGATGAAGTCTTGTTGAAAAAGGATCGGATCCAGTCTCTAAGGCTATTTGCGAGGGATTTACATGCAATATTATTTAGAGTGGAAGACCCATGAGATAGGACAACTCCGGATCAGAAGATATTGTACCTGTGGTAAACTCCGGATCCAGTCTCTTTGGCTCTTTTAGCTGGATTTACATGAAAGATTATTGATTGAAGTAGGAACCGTACATTCGTGCTCAGTTCAGGTGGCATAAAACCCTCTTATTTGGAGGTAGAGTAGATCGGATTGTATCGGATTCTACCATACCTGTTTGGATTGGATAGTTAGAAGACTGGGCTTTAGAGGAAAAGAATCGAATCTCTATGACATGACCTTCTTCCTTCTTCCTTTCTCCTTTCTTATCTCTTTCTTTGACTTTTAGGTACCAAGTTACTCGAGCAAAGCAAAGCGAAGAGGTAATTTCTTTCTCGTTTCTTTCTCTACTTCAAGGCATGGGATGAAAGAGCAAAAGACAGAGCGAGTGAACTAGGTTTTGAACTTATCGCTAGTACATTTTGACCAAGGTTTGTTAAGTAAGCAACTAATCCAGTTTCTGAAGTAAGCATTAAATCCTCTTCCTTAAGTAAACGAGTCTTGCTAAAATACGGGGTTTAAGTAGATTTATTTATTGTCGATGGGAATCTTAGGAGAGAGGGCAACTAACTCTTGATAAGCCGTGAACATTCCTTTTACTAAAGATAAAGAGTTTCCGTGAACAAAGCTGAATCGGAACTACTAGAAAGATTTCGTTTAGCTTAGTTTCTTCGTATCCCTCCTTATGGGCTTATGGGCTACTCAAACAAAGTCTTTCCGAATCTACTCTTTGTCTTTCCTAATCTCTTTGCTAACTTTCTGCTTACACCCATGGCTAGGGATAGGAAAACTCCCGATCTTATGATCTTTAGTTTAGGCAACCCTAGTACTAGTATTCGTCAACTAAGGATCTAAAAGGATCTAAAAGGACATTTTCATGGACTAATTCATGGACTTTCTCGCCATCTCCAGACCCAATAGTAAGGGAAGGTATTGCTGGGTCTTGAAACGTTCTAAATAACGATAACGCATTTTTCTTAAGTCTGTATCTCGACTGAAAAGATAGGAATGCTTTTATACTCAACTGTAAGGAGAGGAAGAGAAATACGATAGAGCTTTTCTTTGCTATTCTGTTCTTTGTTCTTTCTACAGCATAGGGAGGTACAAATCAAGCTATTCGTTAGGTGCCTCTAATGAGGGAGGTTACCCGGTACAAAGAGAGAGAGCAATTTGCCTCTGTTTCCCTAGCTATTTTAGGTGGCTTTGCTTCTCTTCTATCTACTACGTTCTGGCCACTGGCCGAATCTTAGAAATGAAATATTCAGTGTAAACAATGAAGTACACTGAAGATGCATCGCCAAGGTTCGAAGACGCTCGAGTGAAACGAAGAGGAATTTATCCCAAGTGTTATCCCAAGTGTTTTCTTTCCTTGGTAACGAGTTTACTTGGTAACGAGGTTGATGATCTTCCCACCCGTAACAGCACATGTGCCAAAAAATAGAGAATAAATATCCGCTACGAATGTACCAAAATCCGCGTTGACATGGCTACGTAGTAGAATGAAAAAGATGGATATTAGACCAACAAGGCCTAGATTACACCATAGTGTAGTTTCATCCTCTGTCCTTCCTTCTCCTTCTCAATGCCCGGGCATCCATCCAATGATTTCGAGAAATATGTTAGGCTGAAGTGATAACCGCTATACAGCCTGGGTCACTAGCTTTTCTCCATAGATAAAGAGAATCTTTGTGGACTAACTGAGCAATTGATTGGGGGATTGGTAACGAGGTCTTGGATCTGCCCGGGCATCCATCCAATGAATTATTGATCGATCTTAGGTTGAGGGATCCTGCGCTATGGCCTGGGCCCAACTTTCTCCATCGAACAAGTCAATCAATGTGGACTCTCAGATCAAACCAGACTTCGAAGCCTGACTTCTCTATATACGATAAAAGACGAGAGTCTTTCTTTAAGAAAGAGAGAGAGTAGCCAGTTTATCCTAGAGAGAACTTTGCTGCTTTGGGTACTCTTTCTTTGATTTCTTTAATTTATTTGTTTCTAATTGTCTAATTGAAGGGAAAAAATGGAGACAAGAGGCAAAGAGAGAGCTATTTCTATCTCGACGATTTCATGCTTAAGTACTTGGATTTCTAGCTTTCTTTTTATTTGCTGCTTAGCTGGATTTCTTGATTTCTGAAGAAACAGGATGAGTTGCTTTCTTGAGAAACTCGATTTCATTATAAACAGTATTTCTAGCTTACTTAACTTAGTTGCTTCTCTGGTCTGGATTTCACGCTTACGAAACTGAAGCTGAAGGTTCTTCCTGGGAATCTGCTATCCTTTTCTTCTTCTCTTTTTCGTCTAAACGAAATAGGTACCCGGGCATGAATCCAATCAATTATTCCATTTCGTGTACCTTTTCCGTTAGGTCTTTACAAGCTCATAGAAATAGGCAATTGACTACGAAAAATACGGGGTTTTAGCAAGGATTTGTCTCGTTTTCTCGACTATTTCGAAATTACATACTATATGATATGAAACTATCAACTCCATTCAAGCTCGGGTGAAAACTGATTTTTAGGAAGGAAACACTAGGTTTTGGCCTATGCTAGCTGCCAGTTTTTCAAGATAATTGTTCTAATTTCAGGATAAAATAGGTCCTTATTCACTAAGAAGTAGGGTATACAACAATGGATCAATTCATTATTTTCATTATTTCGGACTCAGCTATTTCACCTTTCTGGCTATATTTTCGGCCACCCCGCCCATTTCATAAAGTATTCTACCCGGTTTAACGACAGCTACCCAACATTCATCCTTTCCCCGAACCCATACGGCTTTCTGTAGATCTTACTGTAACCGGTTTGTCTGGAAATATACGCATACGCACCCATACCATATTTTTTCTTTTTCCTAGCGGCGTACGTTTCGTGTCATTGCTCGCCGACCCGCTTCTATTTGTCGAGATGTGATCCAAGCGGGTTCAAGTGCTTGAAGAGCATATCTACCGAAAGAAATACGACTGCCTTGAGAGGCTATTCCTCTCATTCTTCCCCTATGTTCTCTTCGGAATTTGGTTCTTTTGGGACTAAGCATAAAACGGATATCAAATGATGAATGGAACTTTTATTAAACTCTCTAAAGAAAAAAGAAAGTGGTTTGGTTCTTTTTCATTTCAGTTTTCAAATGTTTCAAACTGAATCTTAATGAGTTTGGCCAGTTGCCAGAAAAGATCGCAAAGAGATCCCCAACCCCACGTAAAAGAAGACAGAAGACAGAAGACAGCACCGATCTAAGAGCTAAGAGCTTCTCTAAGAGCTGTGTTAAGCCCTCGAGAAGGACTGCAAGTAATAAGCGGTTATCAGGGGGCAGGCCCTTACTTTTACCCTTATCCTTGGTCAGAAGCTGCCCTAGGTTGATAAGCCTTGGTATTTTTTATCCCAAGCGTTGAAAGACCTTGGTAATCGCACTTTTCTTTTCTTTTGAGTTTGAGAAAGCATAACTCTCCAATATATTTGCAACACTGCCAAATATGTTTTTATTAGCACTAAGAAACGATCGATATCCATAAGGAATTAATAATGAAAATTGACTCATTTAATGACTCTAGTGTACTATGATCTGGAATGTGCTTTTATTATATATTAATATAATGCAAGAGTTCTCATAGGTTTTATATCTATATCTTTTCTACCTTTTCTGGGCCATGTGGCTCTATAGAAAAGAAATCTAACAAATCTAACAAATCTAACAAATCAAAGTTATCTATCGGATATCGGAAAAACAAGTTCTTCGAGTTAAACGTTTCTCTGAGGTTATTTGATTTGAGGAGAGGTTTTTGAAGAGGAGAGGGTACTAGAAAAAGCAAAACAAAGCTAAGCTAAGAAAAGTTATTAGAAACAAAGATAAGTTATCTGTCGGGAATTAAGAGGAATAAGATGAATAAGATTTGGATTGTTTAGAGGATTCAATCGTCAAAGAACAACCTTCAGCTTCAGCTTCAGTTTCTCAAGTTTCTCAACTAAGTTAAGTAATTAAGAAAGCAACTCATTTAGTTTCCCAAGTTTCGTAAGCTAGAAATCCTGTTTCTCTCCTTCTAAAGTAAGCATTAAATCCAGAGGAATAGAAAGGAATAGAATACAATCAACACATCGCTCTTTCCGGCATATTGCTTTTCACTTTCTGCTTCCACCCTAGGTAAAAACCTCACTATCCTGTTTGATTCCACTGTCTAAGAGAAAGAGAAAGACGAGATTTCTTTTCTTTGCTTAGTTGATTGCTTAGTTTCTTTTCTTGTTTAGCTTAGGTAGCGAGATTGAGATTGTTGAAAGTTAGAGCTAGCCTAGGGATAGTCAAACTCCGGTCTGATCTTTAGGTTTAGGCAACCCTTGTATTCGACAACTCCTGTCTGATCGGCATAGTGTCAACTCCGGATCCTGTCTAATAGGCCATTTAAGTAGACTGTATCGCCATCTCCATATCCTTTTTTAGGGTATTCCCTTGCTTGGTCTTGAAACGTCGTTCTAAATAACGCATTTCTTGTTGGTTGGAATGTCTGTTAAGAACCTACAAAGGGAAAGGGAAAGGGGTTGGTTGCCCTCTGATAATGGTCCAAATTGTACTAAAAGCCCTATTATTCTAATTCTTATAATTCTTCCTTTCCAAGCCCAAGGTGAGAAAACACTTAGATCTTTGAGCAAAGGGAAGGGAGCAGCATATCGAATTGAACTTTTGATAGCCAGCATAGTGGAAAACCTCATTCTTGCACTTTACTTAGGGAGGGTTTCCTTAGCTCTTTATTTGTGAAGAGGTTATTTAAGACTCGAACGGAGTGAAGAGGGAACGGCATTTCTTTCAACAAAAGAAGCAGCTAGCTAGCCATATGGATAGTCAAACTCTGGTCTGATCGGCATAGTATTGGTCAACTCCGGATCCAGTCTCTAAGGCTATTTTCTATGGATTTAGATGAAAAACTGTTTCGTAAGTTTCTCTAGTTTCTTAAGTTTCTAAAGCTACTGTTTCACTTTCCTCATCTCGAATTGAACTTTTTAGAGCTAGCACCCTAGGTTTCTTCCTAACAACACAGTTTTCCCTAGGTTTAACAACGCTAGGTCGTCGGGGCCTAGGTCCGGAGGTGCTCGAGTAAAAGGAGAGGTTTATTAACACTAGTTCCTAGGGAACGAACGGCATATCTAATTGAACTTTCTGCAGCTAGCCTAGTGTAGTGCAAAACCTTACTCCACAGTTTTCGCTAGGTTTAACAACAAAAGGTATTTATTCCTAGGTTATAAAATGGGAGAAATATCAAGGTTCGAAAACGCTAGGGCTTTAGCTGAGGTTTCTCCTTTAGCTTCAGTTTCTCATTGATAAAAACCAAGGTGAGGAAACACTTGTGCATTTTGGTCTTCTTATGACAAAGAATATTCAGAATATTCAGGTTATCCCATACGAA
>JAOWBG010000009.1:14889-38533 GCA_028566255.1 Geranium maculatum
AGCGGTAAGGCGGGGGACTGCAAATCCCTGTTCCCCAGTTCAAATCTGGGTGTCGCCTGATCAACAAAAGAAAAGACTAGAAATCCGTATAGTAACAGTGAACCAAGCGTAATCTCTACTAAACGAACTACTATTAAGATTCCGTTGAACTAGGCTTAGTAAAGGCGCGAAAGACGTAGACTGGGGAATCGCAAGACCTAAACTGAAAGGAATTGGTCCTACTACTTCACCGAAGGTCAGCGAGGAGTGCCACGACAGTTCCTTTTTTTTACCATAGTTTCACCCCAAAGAAAAGACAGAAAAGACTATGGCTGAGGGTGAGGAACGAACAGCCAAATAACGATGGGATGACGGAACGATGGCAATAGGGTTTACAGAGGAGAGGGCTTATTCCAATATATAATATATTATGGCCCCTTTGAACTAATTAATTAAGAAGGTGGGAAATCTGGCATAGAGATTCAAGTTAGCTGAAAGAAGATGTACCCTAATTTACATCTTACTTTCTTGAAGCCATTACATAAGGATTTAGGTGGTGCAACTCGGCCAATGACCTGCTCAAGATCCAGCTGAGAGAAGGATTGAACCCTATTCTGATATCCGCAGAACAAAAGTCTATTCTATTTCTCCTTGTTTTCTCTCTCTTTCTGAAATAACAAAAGAAAGGAAGCAAGGCAAGGAAAGGAAGGTAGTTAGAAAGGAAGCTAGTTAGAAAGGAAGGAAGGTTGCGGTGCCCGGGCATCAATATAAATACAATCCGATACAATTACAATCCTATCAAACTAGAAATTATAGGCATTAATGGCACCTCAAATGATAGGAATGGGGTAGTTCTTCGTCTCGTAAATCTAATTTATTGCATGTTAATCCATCTTATTTGGCCTCTGTGTTAATTTCTACCTAATGATATGCATGGTTCTAGGCTCATTTAACCTAACCATACTTTAATAATATACTTTACCTGAGAAAAGACCAAGCAACTAGAGTCAACCCTCTAGCACTCAAAGAGAGGGATTTCTTTCTAGCACTCGAGTAAAACGAGAGGGATTTCCAAACCAAACTAACTCGAGTAAAACGAGAGGAAGAGAAAACAGTTACTCTTCGAACAAAAGTCTATTCTATTGCGGTACCCGGTCATACAAACAATCCGAGAGAGAGCTATTATTTGTTATTTCTAAAAGTTATAGCTAGCATAGGCCAAAACCTCACTCCACCTTTTTCCCTAGGTTTATCAACACGCGGGCGTCGAGACCGCTGTTTATTAACAGCGCGGGATAAATTCCTAGGCTTAAAAACACTAGGGCGTCCAGACCTAGGCAGCCTAATTTCTTTTTTTACTTTCTGCGTCCAGCATAGGGCAAAAGCTTACTCTTGGGTTTTCCCCTAGGTTTAAAAACGCGCTGGCTACGGACCTAGGGAACATGATCTCGAATGTTGAAAGTTAGAGCCAGCCGTATGCAAAACCTTACTATTGGGTTTTTCTAGTTTTCTTCTATTGTCTAGGGGGTGGAAAATATATTCTATGACTCTTTAGTCCATTTACTAAGACAGCCAGCAACAGAGAGATCTATGATGATATTAGGAAGGGGTTACCTGCTATACAGCCTGGGCCCTTCTTTCTGAATCTTTCCAGTACTCTCTTTGCTAACTAGAAGAGAAAACAAGACTGAAAAGAGACTTCTCACCTGACTTCTCTATATACGATAAAAGACCTATCTCATAGAAAACAACCAACTACCGCAACCTTCCTTTAGCAATAGACTTTGGAAAGAAGTACAAGGTCTACGAACCTTTTGTTCTGTCTTTGTTTTGATATCAATAGAAGAAAAGGAAGGGATTGACTGGTGCCCCAAACTCCTCTCTTTGGCTTATATCCATAGTCTGACCCTCGGAGACGCTTTTATTTATTCAAACTAGCTTTTCACTCGAAAAAGAAGGAGAACTCATAGCTCCAAGAACAAGCAGGAAAGCGAAGGCTAGCTAGAATTGGCATATTGAATATATTAATCCGATTCAAACATTGTCAGATCTCATCTCTTGCTTCGACTAAGAGAAGATCCGGATTAGGGATAGGAAAAAAAGATAGATTCGTTCAATGTTCAATAGGGATTCTTTACTCTGTAATGATTGAGAAATTGATCTACTCCCTTATTCAATTCAATAAAGAAGGCGCCAGTCCTCCTTCCCACAGCTCCCAGTAATCAGCTTAGGTAGGTAGGGACGAACTCTTTGTCTTGTCTTTCAGCTGGTTTAGCTGCTCTGATCGTCCATCTTAGTACTTAGTAAGAAAGAGAGACTCCTGACTCTAATCTAATGTCAAACTTTGACTCGGGGTCGGGGTGAAAAGAAGACTGCCAGAGAGTCATTTCTGATCATAAGATCTTGTAAGCTTCTGTAAGAGGTCCCCGGGGTGCTCGAGTGAAACGAAGAGGATGAGACCAAAAGCTAGAAAGATCATACATATCCTATTTCGCCTTAGGGGCATGCCTCGTAAGAGGACCCCAAGTCAAGTAAAGACTTCCTCTTGGAAAATAGATTAGCCCATACCATAGTGTTAGCACGTCGCTTCGTTCTGTAGACCTGACCTGAGCATAGTTGCTTGGCATATGGAATGAAATTATTCTCCCTATGTAAGTAGTGGTAGAATACTCATATCCTTCCATAATCTAATGACTTATTAAAAGAAATAGAAATAGAAATAGAAAGGGAAGAGGTTAAGAAAGAGCCAATCCTTAGAAGAGGTGTAGAAAGACGAGAGTAAAGAGAAAGACGAGAGTAAAGCGAAGAGGTTTAGAAAGTCTCGAGTGAAACGAAGAGGAAGAGAAAACAGTTACGGCTAGTGGTTGTTTGGGCCTCGGCCTGCCTCCTCTTTCCGGTCCACTCTTTCCTAAGTGAGCGAGTTGCATGTAGAGAGTAGTAGGGGCTTATAGTTTAATTGGGTAAAACGTACCGCTCATAACGGTTATGTTGTAGGTTCGAGCCCTACTAAGCCTAGCCTTTAGTCTCCGGTGGCTTCTCTTCACCCGATAGAAGGCAGCCGAAATCCCCGCCACCCCGCATCAATGACGCGATGGCATCTGGAACTAGACTGCTGCCGCTGCCGCCTCATAGGCTTACCACTCACCTAAGCTCTTGTCCTTCAAAAGTAGAAATGTAGTTAGTATATAGTAGTAATAGAGTGAACTCTTAGTCTTACGCCGTACCGATACTAACTAGAAAAACGAAGTCTAATCTCGGCCTTTCGTTTGGAACCGATCTCCCCTTGTAAGGCTCCTATTCCATACTAAGCAAGCCCATTACTGGTCTTAGCACTTTACTAGGCAATTCCATCTCGGCCTAGACCTGCTAAAAGGCGCGTCTTCAAGAACACAATAAGATTGATCGAATGCGTCTACAATCACATGATTCTATAGGAAAAGGCAGGCCTAAGATAGGGTAAAGGGCCTTTCGGGTGCGAGGCGAGGGCGTTAAGCATAAATAAAAAAGGTTTCGTATACTTGAAGTGGTAAACTGCTCCTATGGCATCCGAAGGGAAGGTAGGGAAGAAATCCAAAGCCTTAGCCAAATCTAACAACTATTCCTTCTGTCTCGTGTCATCGCTGGTCGGCCTTCCTCTCTGAAGAAAAGGCTTATCAAATCACTATTGATTCGACTTCTTTTTCTTTAAATAGGTTTCCAGAGTTCTCTGAGGGATGCCAGTAGCTCGACTGAAAGGAGAGGGAGAGCTCGAAGAGGGATTTCTTTCTCGACTAATAAGAAGAGGTTTGCAAACCTAAATATGCCTGGTACAGAATGCCTTACTATTGTACTTGGCAAGTAAACCCAGAAGGCAGAAAGGGCAAGCTATAGTCGTTCATAACTCCCAGGGTTTGGTAAGCGAATGGAAGCCTTGAGGAGACTTTTCTTACTTCACAGAGATTTCTCTTTTTATATTATCCACTATTTATTGATATTGAGAATTGCTAATCTAAGATGAGTTCTTGTCCTCTTTGCGACCTCAGAACTTCAATGAAAGGCTAGGGCTCTCTTACAACCAATCCCCTATATCTACCCTGAATAAAGGAAAGAATCAGTCGGTGCGAGGAGGCCAGACGCGGACACAAATAAAAAAAGTATTTTCTTCTCTTACGATATTTCTAGTTGGAAGGGATTTCTTTCTCGACTGAAAGGAGAGGGAAAGGTTTGCAAACCTTTCGTTTCCGTGAACCAAGCTCGGAACTCCTACCTATTAAGATTTAGTATTGTAGAAATAGGATTTATTGTTTTCTCTTAGTTATCTCTCGGATTTATGCTTCGTTGGGAGGCTAGCGTAGCGTAGTTTGTTACGTCAGCTCCAAAAGGAGTTGTTGCCTTGGTCTAAGTCTAACTCACCAAGGTTTTTCAACAAAAGAAAGAAGCATAAGAAGAAGAGGAAGAAGAGGTTCTTTCTACTGTCTAAGAGGTTTTCCCTTGCTCGAACGTTTCTCTGAGGGCTACTCTTAAGATAGCAGATAGCTTTATGCCACCCATGGTCCCCCCGGTGCTCGAACGAAGTGAAGAGGTCTCCAAACCTTGGCATGGCACCTTGCTTGGCCCTGAGCCGCGATAACTACTACCCGCAGCATTCACAATTGCATGCATTACCTGAATAAGCTTTCATTCACCGGTATTTCAGACTCTCTGACTGAAGCGCACTACGGACTCTCGTTCTTGACTATAGTTCACCCTTTTTTCTTTTTCACCCCTTACCTTACCTTAGAATTCTATAGATATAAGATATAGAATAGATTCTAGCTATCTTTCTCCGAGGAGCTCCTACGAGGGATTGATCGTCCTGCTTTTTCTTTCCCCATTTCCCGCCCGTTCAAGCGGTAGTTACGACCGAAAGAGTCTCTAAGTTCAACACTCTCTCGATGGGAAAAGAATCCATCAGTCTTTCAAATCTCCCTGGCTGGGGTCCAAGGTCCGTCCATATCCACCTTCATTTTCCATCTTTCCTCACATCTCGTCCAGCTCCAGATCTCTCCTCGTCATTGCAAGTCCGCAAATCCAGGATTCTGTGATGTGAGCAGACCGACTGGTTGAAGCCAAACGAGCAGCAGGATCTCTTCTTTTTATTTAGCCCCTTCGCTTGGCTCTGTGTCTGACAGACCTATATAATATATAATAAGTTTCTATACGTATACGCTTGGCACAAGTGATTCCAGCAGCGTTGAAGCCCAGCTCATGAACCAACCGATTTCTTTTCTTTTTATTCCTTTTGGGTGAAGGACCCGTGTGCCGGCAACTCACCATGGGGATATGACTATCGCAAAAGCTTAGCTCTGGCATGACACATAAGGAAGGACGTTCACAGGTGTTCACATGTTAGGATATCCTGTACTCGCGCACCCGGCCGGATCTCAAGAGAGATTCAACTCAATGAGCACTTTGGGTTGGATCTTTCAAGTCGATCTCTCAGCACTTGGCAGAAAGAAGAGCGTAAGACTACTATTTTGACTATGTAGAGATAAGGGCAGCAGGGCAAAAAGCGCCTCTTGGTTTGCTAATCTAATACTATAGTAGGGAGGAAGAAAGCAGGAACAACTGAGTGGTAGTTTTCCACCAAGTTTAAGGTTAGGGCCTGATGAAAGTCCATACTTTTTTATAAGGTAAGGTAAGGGCGTACAAAAGACAAAGAAGTTGTCCACCCGACCCATTTATCAATCCATGGCAACAAAAGGCTTGCTCCAAGCGAAGAAAGATAAATAAGAAACTTAAAGTTAGGTTTTCCGTCACTACCGCAAAACGTTCTCTTTCTTGCTCGGATTCGAAAGGTCTAACGAACCTTAACTTAATGAGTTTTTAATTCTATGAATTTGATCCCAGTAAAACTGCGTAACAGGGGCAACAAGGGGTGAACCGAACCTCATGGAATCATGTCCATGCCGTAGCAGCTTTCGAGCGGTATTCACGGAGATATGAAAAAGATTGATTGAATGGTTCTAAACAGATTCGCGAGTTGGGTCAATTGGCACTCTTTCACTAGTGATTGTAAGCTAGGTGCCCTTAAATGACAACTTTAGGGGAAGAATAACGAACGGAAGCAATCAACCGGGAATCCCACCTTTCACATTCTACATCTGCTACTGCTGGAGTGGATAATGCCTCCACTACTACCTGTGCCAGCAAACAAAGAAGACTATAAAAAAGGCATAGTAGCTCTATAGCTAGCTGCTCTGTGTTATAGGTGCTAGCTCGTTTGGTTCATATATAGGTGTCTAGTATAGCTCTCTTCTTTCTTGGCTCGTTAAGTATGGTACAATGGCTATGTATACACTAGCTCGTTCTGAGCTGCTCTCGTAAGGTATAGTAGCTCGATCGCTATAGCTCTATAGCGCTTCTTCCTTCTCAATTGAACATTGATCGCTCGTTCGTAGCTCTACTTATACTTACTATGCTCTCTTCTTGTTTGTTCATAGTAGCTCGCTATAGTCTAGCTTCTTCTCTCGCTCGTGTACAATGGCTACTGGCTACTGTAAAGGCTCGTTCATAGTTAAGGTGGCATGTGATCGTCTAGAGTCTAGAGTCTAGAGTCTAGTCTAAGTCTAGTTAATCGTATAGGTCATTCTCATCATTCTGCGAACGTACTCCAGGTCTCTCGGGGATGTGATGATACTTAACGCGTTAGCTACTGCATGCAGCACGGGTCGAGCGCAAGGGCATTGATGTGATCGCTCGTCTAGTATCCATCGTTTATACGGCTAGGACTATATAGACTACCAGGGTAATCCCTTCCCCTCCCTTCCCCTACTTCTTCATCTTTCCCACTTTCCCTACCCCGAACTAACATCGGTAAATCTATCGTAAAGCTACTCATTTTCTTTGATTTAATTACTATTTATAAAGGGATATTCGGTATGTGTTCTCAGTGCGAGATCCCGAATCTCCTTATATTAGTGCAGTTCCGGGCTTCTTATCGCATGAAATTACTGTTCGTAGGACTCTATAGGGGATAGCCTAAACAAAGGCTGAAAACTATCCATCTTCGCCCCGGGATCAAAATAGGATCGGTAGTCGAGATCGGATCTAGTCGAAGAAAGGGAAAGATCTGGGCCTTACTTAAACGCTTGCTCGGGTATGCTTCCCCTTCAATTTATAATGGCTGGCTCTTTTGGTTGAAGCTTTTCACGATTACATTTAGCGACTTCAACAGGCCTTAAAAGCCCCAATTCCGGCCTCTCATACGGTTCTTGTGGGATCTCATTGATATTGATGAACCTCTTTCGGGTAGAGAGATATACATAGGCATGGGCATATGCAGATGTAGACATGTTAACAGATATCCCTTTTTCACAGCTAGCCATTGTTAGGATAGACCTATAGGATAGAGATAGATGCGCATAGCCCGTTGAGCATCCAATCGAGTTGACATTTTCTTTCTTTGAGTAGACTCCGATAGGTCCTTCTTCTTCCCTAGCTGATGGATCCACTTCTTTCCCTCCCAAGTGTTGTTAAACCTTGGTCAAAATTCCCAAGTGTGTCCTCACCTTGGCTTTGCTTTCTCCTTCTTGTCTGGGTAGAAGGGGAGCGATGAACGGAAGCTCTCGACATAAGAAGGAAAAGAACAACTGATTACTACTAGCTGGGAAGATAAGGGAGTAAGAGACTTCCTTAGTGATTGGACTCAGTTTGGATCATCAGTCTGACTTGACAGCTGAATGATAGAAGGTAATTGGCTCACTCTCGATAGGAGAGGTTTCGTGAACTAGGTTTAGAAAGGAAACGCCCATAAGACCACCTTTTTTCATCCGCTTGTCAATGATTGGTGTCAGAATGACTTTTTTGGGTTCTAGCTAGGGGGGCAACTCTTCTTTTTTGTCGATCGACTTCGTCGCCTCATTCCACTCGTCTAGTCCTCTTCGTAATTTATATTTGCTCATCCTCATAGGATGAGGGTTTGCTCGAGCTAGGGAAACCCTCTTCACGAACTTGTAAAATAAATGCCACAAAGATAACCAACTCTATTATCGAAGAAATAAGGAAAGGAGCGAGAATTTGGCACCAGATATCCGGAGGTGTGGAAAGAGCAGCTGTGAAAAGCGTAAAAACCATCAAAAAACAACGATTGTTCGTCAAGGTTTCCACAGAAAGACTCCTTGGTTCTGGCAAACAGATCACAATTACAGGTATCTGGGAGCATATCGATGGAATGAACAAAATACAAACAGTTAACATAATATGGTCATAGATCTTAGGTTGTAACTTGATCATGAGCGAATTTGTTGATGTTTCACTCACGAAGTATAGAAAGTCCCAAACATTGGGAACTACCCAGGGAGGAGTTAGGAACAGGAACAAGGAGAAGAAAGAAGCACTTAAATGTAGGAATCGATTGTATATCGTCCTTTGTTTCCCAGAGCTAATGGGGACCAACAAGGACCCAATTTGATAACTTATCAAGGGAAAGACGAAGTAAAAGCATGCTATTGAAGACGTTGCAAGATATGTCGAGAGGGCCTCCGTTAATTGTGTACAAACAAAATGCGAGTCCAAAGGCAGGGTCATAAAAGGTTTAGCTAATGGAGATATTAACTCTTCCGGGAACCAGTAAGACGTAAACCATGTCAAAGCAAGACTTATCAATATCCGAAGGGAACGGATTCGAACTTCTCCTACAAGAGTTTCCGGTGCGAAATGAAATTCATAGGATATATATGACTAATTCAAAGGAAAAATAGAAATATGACCAACCGTGGTTCGAATGTATATAAAAAAAGAGTCTCCTTTTTGACACTTCTTACTTTTTTAGATAGTACTCATAAATTTCATGATAGGTACCCAAGATTCATATAGTAGTGAACTTCGATGGGAGCTTCTCGTGAAGCAATAAAACACGTTGATCTAGTCGCCACCGAAGCCACAAAAGACTGTCTAAAAAATGAATTCTTTTTTGCCGATAAGCTCCAATTATTGCATCATAAGAATTTAAAAAAAGGAGACTCTTTTTTTTACTACTTCTTATTAGTATCGTCAATTCTTTCATTTTGGTAGTTTCTGCGATTACGTGGACTATAACCGATTTGCGCTCGTCAATACATCATAGAGAGTCCAATAAGCATAAGCATATCTTGCGTTGGTATGGAAATGGGATCCACCAATAAATAGCTGGAGACAAGAGATTCATGAGAAAACATAATAAGTAAACGAGCCTCCGCTTGAGCTTATTACAAAGATAAAGGCACATGAACAGCCATTTGATCCCCCCCATCAAAGCATTGAAGCCCTTACAAACTAATGGATGTAAACAAAGAATAGCACGGCCCTCCACACTAAGAAAAGAGGTTGGAATGCTATGCTATATAGAGAGTAGGCTCTATTCATTCAGCAAGACAGGATGCCCCTGCATAACTTCTTCCTGAAGTATTTCCCCATACAATCGGTTCTTTTTCCCGAATTTGACTCTTATAGCCACTCCTACTATGTTCGACGAAGCAAGATGTTGTCTAATATTAGACCACGAATTATACAAATATAAATATCTGGAAAAGCTCTTCGCGCTATTTCGCGAGGCAACCCACCTCGATGTAACGTAACACGCGAAAGAAAAGACGCGGGCCTACGATAATGACGGAACGTCCCGAATAATCGACTCGTTTGCCAAGTAAAGTCTCATCACGAAATTCCCTTTGCCTTCAATTACATCTGCTGAAAAGGACTTGTAAACCTTATTTTATGACCACCGTGTCTCTTTCATCGGTTGTCGAGGATTTCTTCCGTTATCATCAAGAAGTGTATCCACGGCTTCTTTACCAACTTCTCCTGACACATTCATTTCATTACTCTATAATATTCCCCTCCCCTCGTGTAGATCTACTTGTTAATAGATCAGTAAGAGTATTGTTCCGATAGATAACTCTTCTATAGTTCATTATAATATCCGAGCAGCTCATTAGTTTACCCATCTATCTGATATGGGTCTCAGCTCGGGAGGAAGAACTGGTAATAGACATAAAATCATCCATTCTGGTTCGACATTTGTTCGAATAAAATATTTAGCTAAGTCCATACGTCTAACCAAAAATTCTTTTCTTCCAACCTTTCGATCTTCCCAGTGTCATTACCTGTGTGGACCCCTAACCTACTAATTCTTTCCATTCTACCAATGAATAATCTATAAAATTCGCAAATCCAGATCGGCTAATTGTTCTCGGATAGCACCTGCTCCAGTAGCGATTTCGAAAAATATATCGAAACGAGAGCACGAGTTTCCTAGAGATCGATCGAGTGTTTGTTGAACAAACGAGCGTAAGAGTGTACACTTAGAGACTCTTAGAGACATAGAGACTCTGCCTCGTAATCGTAAAAAAAAGTGGGTTTTTTAACTATAGGTCTAGCCAAAAAGAAAAATTGGGATAGGATCTTTTACTTTTAGAGGATTCCCCCCTTCTCAATCGGACGTGAAAGTTTTTCCTTTCATCCGGCTCAAGTAGTTGTTATACCAAATAAAGATATAAAACAAGGGATTCTCTTGCTTTCCAATTCTAAACCCTATAAAATAAAAAGGATCTACTCCTTACTCAAGTTCCCAGTGAAGACAAGCAATCAATGAAACGTTGCTTGTCCCTTTCCTTATTTTTGCTTTATTCACAAGTACGACATAAATTTGATGAAATTCTTGAGTAATCTACTTCCCTTCGAATAAAAAATCTCCTTTAATTTAAGGGAGGACCTTGGTATTTTTTATCCCAAGGTTATTTTTATCTCGAACGAAGTGAAGAGGTCTCCAAACCTTGGCTTGGAATTCATAATAAGGGATTTAGTTATAGTAACACCTATATGTATCGCGTTCCACCATTCGATCTTTTTTTAGGTCCCGAGATTTCTCCTCGTCGACGGTTAGGTTACTATGTGACACGCCCTTATTAAATCAGGAAAGCCTATACGCACGCGCGAGAAAAAAAGATGGATGACACTCTTGTAAAACCATGACTGACATATATTTGTTTACTTTTTGAACATAAAAAAAATTTCTTTTTATTGAAAAAAGAAGGAAATAATGGTTAATTTCACAAAAGAAGTCTTTTCACACGAGGGATATTCCTATTTATGTATTTGTTACGGTACGGAATCGACCATAGATATCAACCTTTTATCTATTTGGGAGTATGGAGTACCCACAATTAGGCTTCATGTTCTTCCTCTCCAAAAGACATGTAAGAATCGGGGCATCCCAACAAAATATTAGATTGGGAAATGGGATGACAGTTTCTTATTTCGAATCTGTAAAATCATAATTTCGATCAAATCACATCGCAGTATAGCAGTATACTAGACCTTCTAATTCTTTAAGAGGTATTTATTTCTCGAGCAAACCCTCATCCTAGCGGATGAGCAAATCAAATTACGAAGAGGTTTATCTATAAGATTCGCCGCGATATAACTAACACACTAGGAAGGGAAGGCGTTTCTTCAAAAAGACCAACCACACATGAGTGACTGGGCATGCCAGTTTGATGTAGCCCATTTGATATCTTCGTATTCGAGAATCCACAAATTCCTTCCACTTTTTATATTTTATAGGAGACTCCATCCACATTCTTTCACAAAATAATCCATATCTTTTTCCGGTTTATTGGTGGTTTTGTAATGAAAAGTATAGGGTTTTGCCACCTCTCCAACTATCTCTTCTCGCCATTAGGTAGGATTTTATTGGCCCAAAAGCACTTAACTTTTTTATTTGTGTTATTTGTTGTGGAGAAACAACTGATCCAATTCGAAGTTGATGTTTATACCGATCGATCATAGAATCAAAATGAGAATTCATTCCTATTAATCTGGAAGTTCTTTTCATTCAGATACAACAAGGAACGGAACAAAAAAAACAACTGCCAAATCAAATGATTCAGTTCCAGAGCCAAGGATCGTAGTTCTCTCTAACGAAAAACGAGCAATCGAAAAAAGATTCTGGTGTTTTTTAGAGTTAGCATCGCATCCAGGGTTAGAAAAGATATTGTGTTCCTCCAATGATCGTAGTACCCCGGGCTTTCTTTAATATGATGATCCGATAGTTTATTAAGTAAGCATCTCTTCATATAAAAAGATGAGCAACCTCTCCCCCCTGTCTGTGTTGTATAGCCCTTCCTCTCTATTACTAATAGAAAAAAAAGAAGGGGTTGTGTAACAAGTGCGTAATGTCCACTAGAACGCGCCATGTATTTTATCATCAACTTTTGATGAATATTATTCAATATATAAGAGAAGGCTTTCTTTTTTCTATATTAACAGCAGGTTGTTCAAAAAGATCGAACCAGACCCGTTCTTCCATCAAATATTCTACTTTTTCCTGGACACTCGGGTTCTAAAAAACCACACGGATTTGCTGTTTTATATACACCCCGGTATCGTATAGTATAATTCAGAAAACACTATAACTAGTTTTCGCGAAGCCTCTTGTTCATATCTCTCTAGGTCCTCTTCGATTTCGAGATAATAATGTGATGTCTAGAAGACCCCCCGCTTTTTTTCTTTTCCCGCTATAACCCGCCCGAGTGAGCATTCAAATATCTGTCCTACATTCGTGAAGGTGTACTCTCTACTCCTATTTAATAATGGAGATATTGAAGACCATATCACAACAGGTCCATCTTGCAAGGCATATCTTGTTGTGTATTTTGGACCCCTTATTTCTATTTCTTCCATGTCTGTCTTCCGGCTTTATCACCTACTTTCATTTCAAATTTCACGTTTCTGTAAAATATATATACAAATCATCTGGGGATTATAACTAGAAGAAAAGAACCCTTATTTTTCCGGCTCCATCTCACATCAATAACTCGACCTTTCCCCGAGAACCTATAGGCAGTTTTAGACAAAAGTTTCTTTTGCAGTGGATGCTTGAATGCCCCAAGTAGTATATCTCTAAAATAGCCCTAATAATCTATCTGGGGCATACGACGATTCTTCTTTTGACACATATGTTGTGGCGTTAATTTCCCTACTAAAATATCACCCGCCTCTAAGATCCCCCCAGCATCACAATTCCATTTTTTTCTAAATTGCGAAGTAAATATGAGCTTATAATCTAAATGGTATTTCATTAGTGATCCTTTCGGGACCTTTTCTTGGTATGAGTCTGAAGAAAAAAGAAACTAAAAGAAGGCAAGGCATATTTCCGTATGTGAAAAGAGGTAGAAATATCTTCATACCAGGCGCTCGCTAATGAGTACTGCATCTTCAGAATTAACCCTCAGGGTTATATAATAGAGTTACTAATACATTTATCCTATCCCTAAAGTGGTTCGAGGGGCATTGTAGCTCGCTAGCTCTATGCTCTAGCTCGTTAGGCTATGTAGAGCAATTAGGCAGAAATTGAGACCGACCTGGTAATTCCATTAACAACTAACTACTTATGAATCCTTTTTCGGCTTACACCCATTATCTCAAGACATACCTGTGAGTTGCTGAAGGTCCCATTCAACATAGGGTGCCGAAAATCACTGCTCTACTAGACTGACTACTAGATGCCTAAGGTACGTCGAGACCTGAAATCCCTACACGAGAATGATTTGCCTTCCAACCCTTGCGTCTTCTCCAATGTCTTACGAGCGAAGTCCCGAACTTTTTCCGAACCAACCGGACGAGCTAGAGCATAGAGCTAATAATAGAGCTACAATGGTGTATGGTATATGATGTAATAGGAGCGAGCATTCTTATTAACTAAGTAGGAAGAAAGCTACTCTTATTCCTTATTGAATATGTCCATTTCCCGGCCGGGATTTTCGGTCGGACCAAGAAAAGTCTTATGTAGTGAGCTCATATCGCCAATCAAACGCTGAATCAGAGTCGCACGGCGTAAAACCAAACCAAACCAAACCAAAAGAACTTGCTTTGCTTGCAATTCATTTAATATGTAATTCATGCTGTTAGCTGTTACAAGGCAACAAGAAGAGAAGATCTTTAGTGGCTTTTGGTCAATCTATATAGGTATTTCAGAAAGGATGTGGTAAGGTAAATAAGAAAGAGCTGCTCGCTCAAAACAATTGATGACTATGATGACTATAAGGGAGCATTTCCGTACTGAATGAAGCAATTGCAATTGTAGCAGCTCCGGCACCCATTGATTTTGCACCTTCTAACAACGAGCGAGTGGTGTACGAGCAACTAGAACTAGTAGGCCCTTTCCCTTTTTTCGGAATTGGTGGACATAGTACTCGCTCGTGTACAGTACACTCTCTCGTTCCGTTATTCTCGGTAAAATCTGACCAGTCTCCCCGTTCGTTCTCTATACCGACATTTCAAAAACTGGCCTATGGAGTATAGCCAAGTGGTAAGGCTGAGGTTTTTGGTACCGGCATGCAAAGGTTCGAATCCTTTTACTCCAGATGATAGATTATGAACATGACCGATATCTGTCAAGAACGAGCTGACAACAGAACAGGGGAAGCGTCTTACATACAGCACACCAAGCAACGACATACCTAACACGAGAGCAGCAACACCGATGCTATAGACATACGACCAAGAAGGCGAATATCAATCACTATATAGTATAGCCGCGAAAGGATTGAAATCAACAACCTATATATGAATGAAACATTCTATTATGTCACGTTTGAAACATTGAATCCCATGAATCATGAGCTCTAGTTGAAAAGCCTATGTATAGAATAATCGGTGGCGAAAAGTTGTCCAGTTTATAAGTGTGCCTAAAGATTGCCGGCCTCATGCTGTTGATACTATGAATTAGGTAGGCCACCGAAGTCACTTTCCAGTACCCCTCATCATGAAACCACCGATATCGATATGCAATGCAGCACTATGTGGAACAACGGACTATTCATCATCAGGAATCTATAAGGACCGACCGGACCTTCACCGCGCAGGAAAGAAAAGTCGTTGTTCAGTGCTCGTAGCTCGTTAAGTCTTCTATAGTTGCTCGTACGGTCTATTATTCCCTGTGCTGTGTGCTGTGCTTGCATTATTTGGTTGGCCAACGTTCAGTTCATATCATAAGAGTCTCGCTATGAATCGCTCGTTGCGGTGCTCGTTCCTCCATCGATCGAGTATGAGAGTATACAAAACGAGCGAGCTATATATATATATAGCGAGTGAGCTAGAACGAGACTCTCAGACAACACACACTCTCGTCTTAAACACCTAAAATAGCTAGGTAAATCCTCTTCGAGCTCTAAATAACCTAAAAGTCAAAGAAAGAGATAAGAAAGGAGAAAGGAATCTCATCTCTATGACCTTCTGACTTTTCTTTCTCGAGTAAAACGGTAAAACGAGAGGTATTTAGTTCTAAAGAAAGCTAGAAATCCTGCTAATTCAGTAAGAAATCCAGAAAAGCAATAAATCCAGTTTCTAAACTAATCAAGCTAAGCAACAAAGAAAAGGAAACAAATCAATTAAAGAAAAGAAAGAAAAGATTCGGATCAGAAGGATCAGAATCGAACTCGAACTAGAACTCAGTTTTTTACTCAGTTTTTAGGTTAAGAAAGACGGGAGAGCTCTCTGAGGTCATCGAACCTAGGTCTGTGGCATCTCAATTAGAACTTTTTAGAGCTAGCAGCATAGTGGAAAACCTAGCAAAAGTTAGCAAATTAGTCGTATTTTCGATCTTACTCTACGAGAGGTTTTTATCTCGATCATCAAAGAGAGGTTATTTCTATCTGTCGGGAATAAGATGCCTAAGATTTTTCTTGTTTAGCTTAGAGGATTGTTTAGCTTAGTTGATTGTTTAGCTGTCTTTCTATTCCCTGTCTCTCGGATTGTCTTTATGCCCCGGCACCTAGATAGATAGAGGAAAAAGCGAGCGCTACTCCTTTCCTTACTCGACTGTTTAGCGAGATCAAAATGTGAACTTTCTGCGTCCAGCATAGGCCAAAAGTTAGCAACACCTTAGTAAAAGTAAGTAATAACCCGATATTGAATAGAGTAATTAGATTAATATCGTATATTATGTACTTTTTCAATCGTTGAGAAAACAAGAATAATCTTTGCGTTTTCCCCGTGTTTTTCGTAGTAAATTGCCTATTTCTACTCACTTTACAAGACCTCAAGATTAAGGTACGAGAAATGAAATAATGGATTGGATGGATGCCCGGGGACCAAGATAGACTTAGGTTTAAAGTACAAGGGATAAAAACAAAGAAAGGTGAGCTTGGGCTTTAGCTGAGGTGAGAAAACGCTTGGTCTTTTCTAATTGACTAAATAGAAATACTGTTTCTTAAGTCTTAAGTAAGCATGAAAGTAATTAAGTAATTAAGAAAGCAAAGAAATCAAAGAAAAGATAAGTTAGAAAATTGGAAGTATTTTAGAGAAAAGTTCATTAATTTGCCTTAGGTTTTTATCCCTCTTCACTTAGTTCGAGACCGGGGGACCAAGCGTTGATAAACCTTGGTTCGTTTAGACCTAGGCCTTCGGGCCTTGGTATTTTTTATCCCAAGTGTGTCCTCACCTTGGTTCGAAGACTTCAATCATCAAAAAAGGCGTCAAACCCAGCCTGTCGAACTCGCTCTCCAGGCTCAGATCAAGGATCAGCGGGTGAATAAGCTGGTCCAGCATCAACATCATCCCTCCGCACTGGTTGTTGTCCCTCGCCTCTGGCTTGAATGAAAGCAATCATTGATCGGCATTCTGGGCCATCTCATTTACAGCATTTGTTTGTCACGCTTCGAAGGGCCGTTTCTTTCTTCCATTGCGGACTTGTCTTTGGGGGCCTCCCTACTGGAGTATTCTTTTCTCATTGACTTCTTTCTTGCAGAGGCAGAAAGCGAACCTAGGGGTTTTACCAAGGTGTTTTTGTCTTAGCGAAAACAGGAGAGTAAGGTTTTACACTAGGCTAGATGCTAAAAATGGAGATTAGAAAACAAAGAGTAGCCCATAAGCATAAGTAGGGTTTTGACTCGATTCTTTCTCTTAGTTTGACTCTTTTCTTTCTCTTCCTATAAACTGAGTTCGAGTTCTCAAAACAAAAATAGATATATCTTTTATATCTATCTTTTATACCTTGTTATACCTTTTCTGGGCCTAGAGATAGAAATAAGGATAGACGGATCTATTAAGTTAAGCGTTCATCCATTTCTGTTTCCGTGAACCAAGCGGAAACTAAAGAGTAAAGTAATCGGAATGTTCCCTTAGTTGCCTTGCCCTCTTCACTTGAACTTGAGAAGGATAGTCAGATCTCAAATACTATTAATTTGCTAACTTTGACTAACGGGTGGAAGCAACTTTCGACAAAAGAAATGCCGGAAAGAGAGAGCTGTTTCAAACCTCTTCCCTATGGTCGAGCACCGGAGGGACCTCAGCTAAAGCCCTTGTGTTAAGAAACTTGCTTAGCTGGATTAGCTGGATTTCTAATAAATGTTAGATCTCTTTGAGAAACTTGATTTCATGCTTAATTACTTGAGTGAGAAACGGGATTTGTTGCTTCAGAAACAATATTTAATGCTAGAGCTAGAAAAACAGGATTTACAGCTAGAAAAACGAGATTTGTTGCTTCAGGATTTACTAATTTCTTTGATTGATTTTCTGGAGCGAAGCAGCTCGAACTAAGTTCAGAGGATTTCTTGCTTAATAAACTGGATTTATAGCTTCATAAACTGTATTTTCTGGATTTCTAGCTTCATAAACTTTCTTTATAGCTTACTTAATTGTACTAATCCAACCGACGGCTCAAAGTACTTTGTTTGTTTCACTCTCGTCTCTTTCTTACTCTTAGACAGTAGAGCTTGGGAAACCCTCTCCTTATCAGTCGAGCACCATTTTGCCCTCTCCGAAAGAAACACCCCTCTCGTACCTCTTCACTTCGTTCGAGAACTTCGTACCTCGCGGATAAATCCCTCTCTTTTCAGTCGAGAAATCAATCCTTTGCTTATTCCAGGAAATAATCTTCTATCCTAATCCTAGCTGCTTCTTCAGTTTCTGAAGCTTAAGGTTTTTCCTTTGTTTTCTAACCTTGTAATTTCTCCCTTTGTTTTTCTCCCTAAGTGTTAATAAACTTAATAAACCCAAGGGAAAATGGTTGAGTAAGATCTTCAATACGACAAATTCACTAGGTTTTGCATATGTATGGCTCTCACTTTACACAAAAGAAATGTCGCTACCTAGGTTTAAATACCTTGGACAAAAGAAATCTCTCGAAAGAAAAGAGAAAAGTAAGTGGCGGAAAACAAAGACAGAACCTCTTCGTAATTGATTTGCTCTACCGGCTGAGGTAGAGGGTTCGTTCGAGAACTTCGTACCAAAGAAGGTAGCACTATTGCTTATCCCGGACATCCATCAAATCCATCTAAATCTGATCAAACTCTAAATGATAGGGTAGAAATAACTCGAAACTCTACTCTTTGGTAGGCATTTATGGCACCTGCAAATTAGACGAATGGGGTGCTCTATCTAAAATCAATAATCAAACATGTAAATCCATCTATAATGGACTTTGAGACAGGATCCGATCCCTTGTGTTGTGTTGTTGACCACCGGTACAAGATAATAAGGAAGATCCGGAGTTGTTTGTCCTATCCCTCTTCACTTCGTTCGAGAAAGAAATCCCTAGGAAGCAACTTTCTTTCTAATGGAGATGCTGGAAAGACAGACACAGACTTTGAGTAGCCTAGCCCTGGCAGAGGATTTTTCCTAGATATTGATTTCCTACCTTTTGCTAACTTTTCTTTCTTTTCTTGATTTGATTTCTTAGCCGAGAGATCACTTTGTTTCCTTTTCTTTGGTTCTGTCTTAGAAAAGAGGGCTCTGCCTGGCGGAATGGAAAGCCTTTCTTTGTCTTGGTCTTTTAGACAGCGAGAGTGCCATTGGATACCTTTTCTTTAACTATTATAGACCACGTCGCGGTACCTTTCAAGGTTGAGGTGTCCCATCAGGTTGGCTCAAGTTGACTCCTTCTATCATAAGTAAATAAGTCAAGATAGATTTCATAGTCGCTATGAAGGAGTGAACCCCGGTTTGTCAGTGATTTGAATAGATAAAGTCTCCGGTCTACCTGGTAAACTGTGCCGCGTATCTGACTTTCCCGAGTTGAAGGACTAAGCCTTCCATCACTAAACGATCTGGCAGCCCCTCGAACAAAGGATCCAATTTGGCGTCCCTGAAGCGAAAAGCAGCTAGCCACCCTGGGGCTCCGAAGTGGACACCTATTCTGAAGAGGTCAAACTCCCCAGGAGCAGCCTATTTAAGACTGACTTTTTGAATGTTAGCCCTTAGTTTCGCCCTCAACTGTCCATTCTCCCTCTTCGTTTTACTCGAGATATAAATACCCTCTTCACTTCGTTCGAGCTAGGGAAACCCTCTCCTGGGATTATCAGAGTGTCAGATTCGCCTTTGGATTCGTTCTGCCTTCCACTCTATATCCAATCTTTTTCCCTACCAGTCGCTCTCTTTGGCCGGCCCATTTTTGGAGCGGGAGTGGGGGTTCACACTTTTAGTATTTTATTTCCAAGCTAAGCCTCTGGAGTGGCATTTCCAGTTGCTTCTCTCTTTCCTTTTCAAGCGATGAACTCCTTCGGTCTTCGACCTCTAGGGTTACACCTTATCAACTTCACCCCGTTCTTTCGGTAAGTCCGCCCTTTCAGTCCGTCCTTTACTCCAGGGTTGTTAGCTACTGACCTGAGTCACTTCCTTTTCTATCCTTCATATCGGGCATAAAGGACTCCCTTAGACCACTGTAAGCAGTGAAGTGACCAATTGGTATTGGGCACGAGCGTTATGAAGGCCTGTCTTAAGAGAACCTTTCTACGGGGCACGACCGGTGGTAGACAGATCAGTCCAGTCTGTCCGTTCCTTGTGGTACCTACAGCTTGGGATAGAAAAAAAGAAATCCCTTAGCAATTAGCAACAGGACATAAATTCTTCCTTAGACTACTGACAGCAGAGGTGAAGAAGCTTTCATTCGACAAAAGGAAGCATCGTTTTTGAATCTCATTATGACTTGGTCGTTCGGAAGAGCATTTTTATCGATCAGAATAGTGGAATGGAGGGCACTACAAGAAAAAGATAGAATCGCCCCGCGAAGACAGAGGTTCTCGAGACGATCAATCGCTCTTTTTAGTTTAGTTTAGTGGGGAGGAATAGTGCGGGAAGGTATTTATCCCAAGCCGAGCCACTGCCCTTCCCACGTGTCAAGTTGAATAAATGAATGCAGCCTCAACCAGAGAACCTTCTAACCAGAAATCGGGCTTGAAGCTCTCCACCTTACCGCCGACAGCTGATGGCTGTTGGTCACGACGACTACCGCTCCAATGAAGATGAATATTTCACACTCCTCCATGTGCATCTTTATGTTGGGTGTTGCGACCCGGCGGCTTATGTGCGACCTGTGGCCCACGCCTCCTATTTGTTCTTGTTCTTAGCGGGCTAAGTGAACTCTGATTCGATCCGGGTATTCCTAAGCTGAGATGCTCAGTTGACTCCTTAACCTTGATAGGAAGATGGCTTATTCAATAATTCGTGCATAAGGGTAAGGTTGGATGAACTAATGCGAATGGGTGTAAGCTTCGCTGCTCGGACCAGTGCTGACCATACTGAGAGACACGAAAGCGCAGGTAACTAAGTTGGCGAAGTGGCGTTAAGCCGGTACGAAAAGAGAGGATGATATCATCTACGTCCGTACCGGGAGTGGGGAGAAGTTGTATCTACTCCAGCATAAGCCGATGAAGCGAGGATGCACACTGCTTTAAATAGAAAGCGCAATGCAACATCCCCGAACGTCGGGCCATCCTCATTACCGTACGAGCAAAGAGGTAAGCTCCAATACATAACTCCTTAGTAAGACCGTCAGTGGCTATCAAGATCACTTTGTTAAGCAGTGACCTTAATAACCGAGAGTCTTCTAAAACTCTCTGCCACAAACTAAAGAATTGAATTCCCTTGCTTAGGTATCATTTAGCTTGAGCCGGAACTCCTGTTTACCTTGAGACAGGTATTCCTTCTTATAGATATCACCGTTCAAGCGGAAGACTAAGAAGACTTTGTCTCGTCCACACCCAAAAGATCAGATCGGCGCAGATAAGACCGCTTATTCCTTGTTCCCATGAAAGCATGAGTGAAGGGTCGATTCTCTAAAAGAGGATTGGTTCACAGCCGAGTCTGTCAAAGAGCTTGGGTAAGCATTCAAAGCAAAAGCAGGGGATTCAGCCATGCCTATTTATGGTATACTGTAACAGCGGAGTTGCCCAGCCGAGAGTAAGATAGAGAGAAAAGTCCCCACATCTGATTCAATAGGACCGGTTATGAACCCAAGAGCTTTTATTTCAACAAGAGCGTCTATTGCTAACACTGCTTATTCAACAGCGGATAGGTTTACACCAACAACGGTTACTCTCTTTCACTCCTTCAAGGCCTCTTTAAAGCTAAGCAAGAGATGGAAAAAGAAAAGAGAATGAACCGGTTTGGAATTAGGTCTTGCTATATTACAAGCTCATCCTCTTCTTCATCTGCACCTTCAATCTGACTCTACCTTATTCAATTCAAGTAGGCTGTTTTCGGGATAGTGCTAACCTTCCTAGAATAGTTGTCTTTCGATATAATAATCTAATCAGGCGTCAATCTTATTCCTTTCTATCCCTTGATGTGAAGAAAGGGGAAGGGATCGTCATGCAAGAACTAGAAGAGGCTCCTCTAAGAGGTGGTCCTTCCTTCTATTGATCGGTTGAGTCGACGAGAGCTTTCCGATCTCATAGATCGGATGATCCTGAGACCTATTGTACCTTAGTTGGGGAATCTTCCTGCGACTAAGCTATTTGTCTGGCCAGTCGCTTCTCTGTGGGCTCTTGGGAATTAGTAAAAAACAGTACCGGCGGCAAGAACTCCTTTTTCCATGAGCTTTGGCTACTTTAGGTCATTAGTGTCTCGTCAACTGGATGGGATATTCATTCTTAGGGCCTTGAAGTGGAAGAAGCCCCGGCTGACTAAGAAGAGAGAATCAGGCAACGTACTGAAATGGGATGTGAAAGCCTTACCCTTACCCAGGATCTTCCACACTCTTTTAGAAAGCTAGCGCCATCTATCTGTCAGCAAAGCCCCCTTTTTATTAAATTAATAGAAATAGAAAACTGGTTGGATTGAACGAAGGAAGGTATTCTATCGCGACCACAATGCATGTTATGGATGGTGATGGAAGAGTTGACTTTCAGAAAGAGAAGTAGATTCTTTGTCAGCTACATATCCCGCTAATCACATAGAATAAGCAAGGAGAACATCCTAATAAAGAGAAGGGCTGGAACATCTATTGAATAGCCTGGCATACTCCATTTCAGTGCTTAGTCTATTGTAGTAAAAGAGTCCATTGTAGTAAAAGAATAGATTCAATTGATTCTCTTTCATTCTTTAACGTGGCTGTTACATGGTTCAACACCAATGGAGTCAACTGCAACTCCCGCATCAGCGAAAGCCGAAGTAGCCCCAGCACCAAGATCAGTCCTTTCGAAGGCGCCACCCGGTAGGGCGATTCATCAACAATCGGTCTTTGTCAGCACCAGAAGCAACTCTCACTGCGGTTGAACTATCTCCTATTTTTTCATTAGAACCTCATTCTTCAACTCGCACTTTCTTTGGTAACAGGGTTCCGTAATTGACTTGAGGAAGCAGAAACTAAGAATATGTTAATAGAATAGCTTTCCTCAACATGAGTCTTTGAAGAAGCGGTTACCGGGGTTAAAGAAAGAGATGCAATTCGTTCACTAGCGACAAGAGATGCTAGGCCAAAAGACAAGGGGGGTATTTGACCATTTCCTTCTCCTAAGTAAAGGAACGTGCGCCAAAGGCTAAACCTCCTCCCCGTGATAGGGTTGATTGACTCCTCTGTAGGGTGAAGCAAAGGGAAAGATCGAAGACGAATAGAAGCTCATAGCTCTCGTTAGCTTCGCTTTCCTTCTTTGACTCCTGCATAACAAGCGTGCTACTGGCTTAAGTGATAGCTACTACAGCTACAAACTCTGATACCCTTAGAATCGGAGATCTAACAGCATATTTTGAAAACCCTTTCTTTGAACTTAAATTACATCTAAGCCTTCCCTCAACTGTAAAACTATGGTCTTTTAGGGCTTTATTGCTTTCAACACTTACAAGTGCAAACCTGGACTAGCTTGATCACTGGCTTCCTCGAGACTCTCCCCTCTGCCCTTATGCCTCGGATACCAACCTCTGCCTCTTCATTTCACTCGAGATATATATAACCTCAAAGAGTTCTCCAACTCCCTTAGCGAGATTAAATTGGTATAAGAACCCGGGAAGGAATGATTGGATTATTGGTTGATTTAATAGAAAAAAAGAAGACTTTTATTCGGAATCGATTCAGCTAAGCAAAGAAAATAACATAGTCTCCGTGGGTCGCGTCGCCTCTTCGTTATTACTCGAGCTGCTTCGCTCCAACAAATCCAACAAATCCAGTTCCAAGGTTTAGCAACACTTGGGATAAAAACCAAGGACTGTTGCCCTTGTCTAAACGAACCTCTTCACTTTGTTCGAGTCTTTACAAACCTAAAGTAAGCCAGCTAAGCAACAGTTTCTCTAGTAAAACCAAACTATTCGTTTTCTTATACTGTATTTGGGGTTCGGAGATGCTCGAGTGAAACGAAGAGGTTCTTTCTATTTGACTATTTGAGGTTCAAACCTAGCAACACAGTTTTACCAAGGGAACGAACGGTATTTCTTTTGTTGAAAGTTGCAGCTC
>JAOWBG010000009.1:55603-84734 GCA_028566255.1 Geranium maculatum
TCTTTTTCAACAAAATCATCGCGTAGTAAATCAACAAAGCCCAGGGTGATGTCTCTTTCTCCTTCAAGTTTACCTACTACGGTACCGGAGTGAATATGATCTCCACCAGACATACGTAAGGCTTTCGCTAGTACACGAAAGTGTATGCCATGATTCTTCTGTCTATCAATAACTGCATGCATTGCACGATGGATGTGAAGAAGTAGCCCATTATCTCGGCAATAATGAGCCAGGCTAGTATTTGCAGTGAATCCCCCCGTTAAGTAATCGTGCATTACGATAGGAACCCCCAATTCTCTGGCAAACACAGCCCTTTTCATCATTTCTTCACATGTACCTGCAGTAGCATTCAAGTAATGCCCCTTGATTTCACCTGTTTCGGCCTGTGCTTTATAAATCGCTTCGGCACAAAATAAGAAACGGTCTCTCCAACGCATAAACGGTTGAGAGTTCACGTTCTCATCATCTTTAGTAAAATCAAGTCCACCGCGAAGACATTCAAAAACTGCTCGACCGTAGTTCTTAGCGGACAATCCCAATTTCGGTTTAATAGTACATCCCAATAGTGGACGTCCATACTTGTTCAATTTATCTCTCTCAACTTGGATGCCGTGAGGCGGGCCCTGGAAAGTTTTCACATAAGCAGGAGGGATTCGCAGATCCTCCAGACGCAGAGCGCGAAGGGCTTTGAACCCAAATACATTACCCACGATGGAAGTAAACATATTAGTAACGGAACCTTCTTCAAAAAGGTCTAAAGGGTAAGCTACATAAGCAATATATTGATTTTCTTCTCCAGCAACGGGCTCGATGTGATAGCAGCGTCCTTTGTAACGATCCAGACTAGTAAGCCCATCGGTCCACACGGTTGTCCATGTACCGGTAGAAGATTCAGCAGCTACCGCGGCCCCCGCTTCCTCAGGTGGAACTCCGGGTTGAGGAGTTACTCGGAATGCTGCCAAGATATCAGTATCCTTGGTTTCATAATCAGGAGTATAATAAGTCAATTTATAGTCTTTAACACCCGCTTTAAATCCAACACTAGCTTTAGTCTCTGTTTGTGGTGACATAAGTCCCTCTCTACAACTCGTGAATTCAGAATTCTCGCAACAACAAAACGAGGTCTACTCGGCAGGAATTAGGAGTTAATGAACCCTTTCGCAGAAATCTTTCGCAAAACTCTCAACTAACCATTATCAACTAATCAAAAGCGATCCCTATTAATATTCAATTGGGATTAGACCGCGGTTTTTGATTTGATTCGCCAAACACATCATTATTGTATACTCTTTCCTATGTATGGCGCAACCCAACCCTTGTTTTAAAAGTTTCTAATTTCTTACCTTTTTTGAATCAAAATATCGAAATAATAAGAAATTTCCCCTTGACAGTACAGTGATATAGGTTGTATACGTAAATCCTATATGTCAAAAATGTCAAAAGATACGCAATTCGTCCACGAAAGGATATAGGTATAAAAAAGAATAGCCATAATTGCATCTGCCAAAAGGGGGGTCAGTGAGATAGAAATACTGAATGGTAAGTTAAATAGAGTTCAGATTCGAATTCGATCGAGAATATGGATGGTATTGTCTATTGTCTATAAGGATAGACCCATGAAAGACTTTATCAAGATTTTTCTGTATCCGTTGGATCTTTTGAAAACGGGTTGGTTAAACTTGAAAACTCACTCATTGAATTGAACTTGAATAAGTCAAAAATGTATTGGATTCGGTTAGATGGTGCCGGTACTGGGGGAATCAATCCTTAGTTCCCATTCCATTTCAAATTGAATTAGTCTATCAATTTGATATCGAACATTTCATGTGTATTTATATTCGCCAATTTTCGCAACAAATTTCGCCATATTTAACTTTTTTTTTTTATTATTATGAGACTCAATCCTACTGCTTCTAGCCTTGGGGATTCCACACTTCAAAAAAAAAAACGGGGACGTATCGCCCAAATAATTGGTCCGGTATTGGATATAGTCTTTCCCAAGGGCAAGATGCCTTATATTTATAACGCCCTAGTAGTCAGGGGTAAAGATACTATTGGTCAACAAATTAATGTGACCTGTGAGGTACAACAATTATTAGGAAATAATCGAGTTAGAGCGGTAGCTATGAGTGCTACAGATGGTCTAATGAGAGGGCTGGAAGTGATTGACACGGGGGCTCCTTTGAGTGTTCCAGTCGGCGTAGCGACTCTAGGACGAATTTTCAACGTACTGGGGGAGCCTATTGACAATTTAGGCCCTGTAGATACTCGGACAACATCCCCTATTCATAGATCTGCGCCGGATTTTATTCAGTTAGATACAAAATTATCTATTTTTGAAACAGGAATTAAAGTAGTGGATCTTTTAGCCCCTTATCGCCGTGGAGGAAAAATCGGACTATTCGGGGGGGCTGGAGTGGGTAAAACAGTACTCATTATGGAATTGATCAACAACATTGCCAAAGCTCACGGAGGTGTATCCGTATTTGCCGGAGTAGGCGAGCGTACTCGTGAAGGAAATGATCTTTACAAGGAAATGAAAGAATCCGGAGTAATTAATGACCAAAAGATTACGGAATCAAAAGTAGCTCTAGTCTACGGTCAGATGAATGAACCGCCGGGAGCTCGTATGAGGGTTGGTTTGACTGCCCTAACTATGGCGGAATATTTCCGCGATGTTAATAAACAAGACGTACTTTTCTTTATCGACAATATCTTCCGTTTCGTCCAAGCAGGATCCGAAGTATCCGCCCTATTGGGTAGAATGCCTTCCGCTGTGGGTTATCAACCCACCCTTGGTACCGAAATGGGTTCTTTACAAGAAAGAATTACTTCTACAAAAAAGGGGTCCATAACTTCTATTCAAGCAGTTTATGTACCTGCGGACGATTTGACTGATCCTGCTCCTGCCACGACATTTGCACATTTAGATGCTACTACTGTACTATCAAGAGGATTAGCTTCCAAGGGTATCTATCCAGCAGTAGATCCTTTAGATTCAACGTCAACTATGCTTCAACCTCGGATCGTCGGCGCGGAACATTATGAAATTGCGCAAAGAGTTAAACAAACCTTACAACGTTACAAAGAACTTCAGGACATTATATCTATCCTCGGATTGGACGAATTATCCGAAGAGGATCGCTTAACCGTAGCAAGAGCACGAAAAATTGAGCGTTTCTTATCACAACCCTTTTTTGTAGCGGAAATATTTACAGGTTCTGCAGGCAAGTATGTTGGTCTGGCAGAAACAATTAGAGGGTTTCATTTGATTCTTTCCGGAGAATTTGATGGTCTTCCTGAGCAGGCCTTTTATTTGGTAGGTAATATCGACGAAGCTACTGCGAAAGCTACGAAGTTAGAAACGGAGAGTAATTTGAAGAAATGACCTTAAATCTTTGTGTACTGACCCCTAAGCGAATTCTTTGGGATTCAGAAGTGAAAGAAATCATTTTATCCACTGATAGTGGACAAATTGGCGTATTACCAAACCACGCCCCTATTGTAACAGGGTTAGATATAGGCATCTTGAGAATACGCCTTAACGACCAATGGTTCACGATGGCTCTGATGGGTGGTTTTGCTAGAATCGCCAATAATGAGATTATTGTTTTCGCACATGATGCGGAAAAGGGTAGTGACATTGATCCACAAGAAGCTCAGCAAACTTTTCAAATAGCAGAAGATGCCTTGAGGAAAGCGAAAGTTGAAGGGAAAGGGCAAACAATCGAGGCGAAGCAAGCTCTCACACGAGCTCAGACACGTGTCAGTGCTATTTCGTAACGTAACTAGT
Organism: Geranium maculatum; assembly: GCA_028566255.1. Lineage (NCBI taxonomy): Eukaryota > Viridiplantae > Streptophyta > Magnoliopsida > Geraniales > Geraniaceae > Geranium > Geranium maculatum. Next base: position 59,397 of record JAOWBG010000009.1, read on the forward strand.
TAGTACGTCAAAATGGAGGAGCCCGCACAACTTTTGCATAAACAGATGTTCTCTTTCTATTCTACGCCACGCCCTTGATTCGGAGTGATGGTAACCTCTTGAGTTGGCTGCTGGGTTCTTAGGGTATTCTTCGGCTTGCCTTCTCCCCCATTAGAACTGTTCCTGAAGAAAGTGATAGACCTGAACTTCGTCCATCCTCTGCATGCGGGCAGCTCGTTCAAACAGTTGAGGGAATGTTCGGAAATCTCCTAGGACTATCGCTTCCTTGATGGGCCCATGCAGGTGGAACATCCCCCATCTGTACTGCATCTTCCTCTTTTATGTTCCATTTTGTTTGCTTTAGCTGCTAAATTCCTCCATCAGTTAACAAAGGTAATGAATTCAAAACCGGACTGAATTTGATCATTCACCAGATCACAGAGATTGGGGGATGTTCCACCTGGTGCAACTACTGGCTGGTGAATCTGTCAATCACATCGTCAAAACTACGTAGAGCATCAAGGGGGAGAGATGAGTTCCACTTGAGTGCTTCCCCTTCTAATGACTTCTGAGAAAGGTGTTTCAATAACCCAGACTGGGAATCAAGGCCTCGGCAATCCCCACAGAAGGACAGCAAGTGATGATATGGGTCGCCGACCCCATTGCATTGTATTTACTAAACTTCGGTATCTTGAAGCCTTCCGGCAGAGCTACATCTGGATGTCGGCAAAAATCCTGGAATAGTTGTGTACTTCCGTATTGGTCTGCTCTACTGCAGCTTGTATCATTGCCTCAATCTCTATCTTTCCGAGAGGCTTCTCCATGGGGACCACAGAGCGTTTCTAACTCTTCAATAGGAGATTTATAAGCGAATCGCTTTCGAGTCCTCTCGGATTGACCATTCATGAAATAAGGCGCAGGAGTTCTTTGCATCTGTAGAGGAGGCTCATCCATGATTGGGAATTGGAATGTGGTGACTGGATGCCCCTCCATTGATCTTGGCTTGCTTCATTGCATTCATGAATTCTTTGTTTGATTCTTCGGGCTTCTTCCGATCCGCTTGCCATCAATCATTTCCCTCTATTCCAAGTATTCCGAAGATCAGGAATAGCCTCCTTTCGTGGTTCTTCAGATGCATTATTAACCGAACTCGAGGGCAATGCGTCTTCCTCATTGATCACCATGACTTGTCCTATCGCTTCGGAGATTTTTAGATAATCCCCTCTTAGTTTTGAGTAGGGGGACCCATTCTGAAATATTCTTCTTCCTCTTTAGCTTTTCCCCATCTTACTAATCATAATGGCAATCGGTCAAAGCCAAGTCGGAATTCCGGCAAAGACCAAGAAGTATCCATTCTTAATACAAAGAAACCGCCGGCTTTTAGAAAATCTTTTCTCTTAAATTATGCATGATTTACTGGGGTTGTCTTCCTTTCTTGGGAGTTAAGCGATGAGTTGGGTAAGCTTCCTAAGGGCTTCTCCGGGGCGACTAAGGACACACCCAACCAAACGATAGGTAAACGGGTCTCCTTTGGTACAATCTCCTCCGCTGGGCCTATCCCGTACGGTTGTTTTCAAAAAGTAGTGCAATCAAAAAGCATTCTATGAACGAATTCCTTCATAGTCTTCATAGAGTAAGTAGAGTAGAGAGAAATGGGAGTAAGCCTTTGGTATTCTGTTCTTATTACTTAGTTCCTGTCTATCTCTATCTAGAATAATAGATCCTCTGTGAAGCGGAGAAAGATCAGTCAAGTATTTAGAACTAGATTCGGAAAATTCAAATAAAGAAAAAAAAAGGTGAGGCTTGAGTCTACTTTCGATTAGAGTTTCGATTACAAAAAAAAAGTAGAGTAGAAAGAAGACTCACTACTCAATTCGAAGGCGACACCCCTTGCAGCCTTTACGAAGATTTCCCTTCTTTGCTTCTATCCTAGCTGCTTATTCAGAAACCTTTGCTTCTTTCTTTGCTCGAGTCCGAGTCTCTACCTTTTTCGACAAGACAAGTAATTAATAGGAGTTCTGATTCCGCTTGGTTCACGGATTGTGACTATAAGGTTTGCAAACCTTTCCCTTTGTATTTATATCCCAAGTGTTGGAAAACCTTGGTCCCCCGGTCTCAAACGAAGTGAAGAGGTTCGCAGACCAAGGCCCTCCGGCCGCGGGATAAAAACCAAGGCTTAAATGAAACTGATAGATCGCGGGAACCATAACTAATGGAATGGGGCACCCAAGGTGCGAAGCGAAAAATCAGTCTTGCTAATGATCAGAAACTGAGAGAGAAAGACCTAAACAGAGAACTTTTTCATCTCGCTGCTAGTCTTGACTCAACTCGATTTATACAAGCCCTTCGCCTAACTCTTGCATGCTAAGGCGGGATCCCTATCTCCCTCACATCAATTGGAGGCATAGAGGACACCTTCTTCTTGCTTGCTGTGCTTGCCCAAGGGCGAATTCCGTCTGTACTCAGTCTTCGAATAGTTTTCATCTATTCCTGATGATGTACCGCTAACAAGGTCTACATATTCTCTCATTGTGAACCCTAGTCCATCTCCTCACCTCTTCTATTCCGTTGTTGCTATAACACAGCCCCCGCCTTTCATTCATTTATTGGTAAAAAGCCCCTGAATCTTAGCTCTGAAGCCCCTTCTTTTTCACCCATGAGCCCATCGTGTCTGAAACGGAAGAAGTCCACGCTTTCTAAGAGAAATTCCCCTTCAGGCAATCAAAGACCGGACGATCTCCCTATAACACTAGCATCCCACTACCAGACGAAGTTCCGAGACCTCTACCTGATGATGTTCCACTCAACTAGCGGACGTTGTTCCGATGCCCCAGGGCTCTTTGATCCATATTATATAGTTGGCTCTGTTCTGTAATGCGAGATCTTTGTTCGAAGCTTGAATCACCACCTTACGAGCCCTAAGAACAGGCGTTAAATGGTCCTCTAGCACCCTCATTTGATGAAAGTCTAGCCTTCACCCGAGGCTCAGCCTCTCGATTGGTCTCTCTTCCCCGATCAGCTTGATCATTATAAGAATATTAGCTTTCAAGCTTCCTTGCCATAGCGATTGAAAAGGTTTGTACCAATTAGAGTTGGATTAGCTGCCACTAGGCCTAGTCACCACAGCCAATGATCTTCATCCCTGACCTCGGCCCCTTGCTTCTTTCTCAAGAATCTCTTTTAAGGCGGCGTTCCTTTAATACGAAATCGATTGAAGCTGCGCCAGGCATCGAGAACATCGATTGAGAAGCTGAAACATGGCATTTGACGATCATCTTCGCTTTCGAGCCAATCCCGTTAACTGAGCGCCTTCTTCTTATCAGTTGGAGTTGGGATTGAAATCAAAGACTCAGGGAGTGATCTACGAATCCTCTTTCTATTTATCCTTCTTGAAAGCTTGAATTCGAGATCGGAAGGCATCTAGCCCATACCATTCTATGGGATATTGAGGTTCGAATCCTCCTTGATCTCTAGTTCAAAAAGTTCGTATTGCGCGTCAAGAAGGAGATACTAAGCAATGAAGGTCTGCAGCAAGAAGTTCCGATATTCAATTAGGTATCTCAGGATCTCATCGAGAAGGAGCTTCACATTCATGCCCAGAATGCGCTCTTATCAAGACAGGGACGCAAGAGGAATTATGATGATGTACTAAAGGGATGGAGCATATACGCTCTTTCCACCCTTTGTTGATTCAGAGAGAAAGGCAGGCGTGAGAGGTTAACAGGCGATAGTTGAATAGTGTATACCAGGCGAAATAAAAATAGATTTAGGATCCTCACCCGGCCTAGCATCACAGTATGAACAGCTCTGCATCCCGGGCAATAGTCTCTTTCTATTAGAGCACAAGCCTGACACTCCCGAGTCCCCCTTATCGCAACCTTGTGGCCTTCTTGAGGCTTGATTCTTGGATCACACACGATCCCTATCTTTCAAGGGCACTGATTGAGGACCAGTAAACACCCTTTTAGAACAAGCAAGATAGCATCTCGTCCTAATCCTAATAGCTCTTCTCTCTACGCTTCCTTCCTTACTAATATTCCTGGCTAAAGTAAGCAAAATCGGATGGGCTCCTACTTGATCTGACTTCTTTATCAGAGTCCCAGCAGCGGGCACCAATCGGCCATCAACGAAACTCTATTGGATGGGACCTTCTTTCTCAACCTCTTTCAAGGTCCCCTGTATGCCATAACATAAAAGAAGAAAGGGCGCGCTCAACATGCTTTCATCAGCAAGCAATGGCGGTAGCTCCCGCTCAAAGGCAGAAAGACAGGGAATGGCTGTGCCAAGTGAGTCTTTGCTTTCTTCCCTTCGCCCAGCTAGCTCGTCCGTGCCTGGCAGTTTAAGCCTTGGTTTTTATCCCAAGGTTTTCTAATATAGATCTCTTTCCTCGGGATTTCATGCGTTCTTAATTAGTTGCTTAGAGGAAATCCAATACTATTTAGACAAGACAAGACAAGACTTAATCGTAGTTCCGACTCCGGTTGGTTCACGGCTTAGAAAGAGTTACCTTTCCCTCTCCCGAATGGTCGTTCGCAGACCTCTCCTTTCAGTCGAGATATAAATAACCTCTCCCTGTGGTCGAGCGGCTTCGCTCCTAAAAACTGAGTTCGAGCTCTAGTGAGATTCTGATCCTAAGAGGTTATACCTTCCTTTTGTTAGCCGAGAGATTGATTTTCTTTCTTTAGGGTTTAGGGAACACGTCAGTTCTCAGTCGAGATACAGACTTTCACAAAATGCATTATTTAGTTTAGCACCTGAAATGATACGAATGGGATGGTAGTTCCTTACTTACTCAAGGTGAGATGGCGAGAAAGTACACGAATTAGTCCTTTAAGACAGGTTGTGTTGTGTTGTGTTGTTTACCATCGAATACTAGGGTTTCCGAAGTATCAGAAGATCCGGAGTTTTCCTATCCCATGTATGGCTCTACAAAGTTCAACAAATGGAGATCTTGTTCCCTCTCCTTTCAGTCGAGAAAGAAATCCCTAAGAGAAACGTTCGAGCAAGGGAAATACTCTGCGTTTCGTTTCACTCGAGCTAGGGGAACTCCTCCAATTCCTAGGTTTAACAACGCTAGGTCGTCGGGGCCTAGGGGAAATGGTCGGTCGAGTAAGGTTTTGACCATGGGTGGAAGTGAAAAGCAAGATGAGGCTACCTATCGAAAAAGGTGTTGCTACTAGGTTTAGCATACGGCTAGATGCAAAAAGTGATTAGGAAAGAGCTAGAGTAGCTGGTTTTTCCGAGAGATTTCATGCTAGAAAAACGGGATTTGTTGCTTCAGAAACTGGCTTGTTTGAACTGTTTTCTATTCCTCTTCGCTTTACTTCTTCCTCAAGATAGCTCTCGAGCTTGGGAAATCCTCTCTTTTCAGTCGAGTTCTTACATTCCTCTCCTCCTTACAGTCGAGATAAAGACTTTCCAACCAAACCACCCAGACCCAGCAATTCCTTCCCTTACTCAAGGGTACTAATACGGCTATAAAGTCCACTAGAATGTCCTTTTCTATCCTTTTGTTTACCATCGACCGGTTGCCACAAGATCAATCAGAAGATCCAGAGTTGTCCGGTGTAAGCAGAAAGCAAAACTGAGATGAGGAAAGAGAGTAGCCTAGCCGGGTTTTTCCGATAGATTTCTTATCTTTTCTTTTCTTTTCTTTGTTGAGAGCCGAGATAGATGCGAACCTATGAGAGGAATGAGTTTACGACAGCTCGAGATAGGTTTTCCCTACCTAAAACTAGAAATTAGAGGCTTTTATGGCACCAGAAATGAGCACTCGTGGGTTGGGTAGTTCCTTAAAAAAGGGTATGGAGATAGCTAGAAAGTACACGCAAATGGACTTAGAGAAAGGATACTTTGTTGACCACAGGTACAATATCTTCTGATCCAGAGTTTCCCATGGAAGCAACTTTCTAATGCTATCTGCTATCACCAGCTAGAGTAGCTAAAAAGGAGGGAGACGAAGAAACGAAACAATCCAAATCTTATTACCTAGAGCAGCTGCGCTTCCTCTTCGAAAGAAACCTCATCACTTCGTTCGAGAAAGATCTCCCTAAAACAGCTCTATCTCTTCCGGGAAACTCTCTTAGTTTGACTCGAGTCTTAAATACCTCAAATACATAGCAAGGGACATCCTCTGCGTTTCACTCCCCTATCCGAATAACTGTTTTATCTTCCTCTGTGACAGTATAATCAAACGACAGTAACAGTAGAAATAACAAATCAAAGAAATCTCTCGAAAGTGAAGTGTTGGAAACGAAAACAAAGAGCTAAGCTTTTTCTATTTGTTGAAAAAATGCTTACTTAACAGGAGAAACTAAAGAAACAGTTGCTTGAGAAGCTGGTACTTGAGAAGCTGGATTTCTTGATTTCTTAATTAGTTGCTTTTCTTTTGCTAGTACCCTCTGCGTTTCACTCGAGCAAAGCAACCTCATCACTTAGTTCGAGTAACCTAAATCCTCTTCAACAGTAGAATCAAACTAGAAATTAGAGGTATTAATCGCACCTGCAATTACACGAATAGGTCCTCCACTCTAAAATCAAATATATCGAATGTAAATCAATCTTATTTTGCCTTTGAGACTGGATCCCTTGTTTTCCATCTAATACCCTTTTTAACAGGATCCTTTGTTGACTAATACTGGGGTTTCCTAAAGATCTTATGATCCGGAGTTTTCCATGGAAGCAACTTTACTTTCAAATAGGGATGCGCTATCTTAAGCTATAGCTAGAGTAGCCCAAAGAGAACCTCAGAGACTGAATCCTCAAGCTCTTTCCCCTAATCCTCAGACTACAACAACTGCAAGCATCTGTTCTTCATCCCTCTCTTTTAGTTCTTTTAGTTCTTTCATCCCTATCTTTGAAGTATCTTTATTTCATTCGTAATGCTTTAAGTAGAGTAAGATCGCAAACAAATACGAGAAATTTGCTAGGTTTTGCATACTTTTCCCCTATGCTAGCATCAGAAAGTGAAAATCGAGATTAGGAAAGAGAGAGAGTAGAGTAGCAGCCCTTAAGGTGAGTAGCGCTTTTTCCCCAAAGTCTATGTCTATTGCTTATCCCGGACAGAAAGACAATCTATCGAAAGAATAGAAAGATAGAGAGCTATTTTAGGATTTAATGCTTACTTAATTACTTGATAAACTGGATCTCATGCTTACTTTTGAAACCTCTCCTTATTAGTCGAGCGTTTTCTTTCCTTGGCGAGTAAGATCTAAAATACGACTAATTTGCTAACTTAGATTTCTTTGCTTTTATTTGTTGCTTAGCTGGGATTTCTTTCTCGAACGAAGTGAAGAGGTCTGCCGAACCTAGTGTTTTTAATCCTAGGAGAAAGTTGTATGTTTCAGGGATGTCCAGCACTTGAAATTCCACCTCGAAAGTGTAAGGCTTCCACTGGTAAATCGATGTCACCGAGAATCTGCCTCTTCGACCCATCAAAGGCACGAATTGTAATGTCGCTGGGGCGGATGGTTCACTCAAAAATTCCTAACTTCATAATAGTGACCAATGGACATACGTTGATGGCTGAGCCATTATCGATCAGCACTCTTGCTACCACCATTTCATTGCACATTACTTGGATATGTAAGGCCTTATTGTGTCCCGTACCCTCAGGTGGGAGCTCATCATCAGAAAATGCTCCAGTTTTCCATTCTCATATGAGGTCGGAAAGGGCTAACTTCCTTAGCTGCCTATGAAGGGGACTACGGATTAGCCTGTCTGTTAACCGGAAGTAAGAACTCAAGCTCCTAGCTTCAGAGCTCATCAACAGCTATAGAACTCTTAGCTACTGAGATACGAGAAGAGAAAATGCACTTTTGCATCTATATAAAACGTAAAAAGTATGATTCCAGATGTGCTCTTACGAGGGAAAATGGGATTGCTAACTTTCACAGCTATGTCAGACGTAAATTCATCGATCTGCAAAGACCATTTATTAGGGAAATTCCACTTTGAAACTTTCCTTTACTTCTTCTCCTTGACTATTCATTAAGGGCGAGCTCATCTTCTTCCGCCCCTCCCCTTTCGTCTGTTAAGGTCAGTAACCCTTCGAAATTGGGCCCTTCTTCTATGAATCGAGCTGTGGGTTCTGTTGTTGCTGGGTCTTTGTCTTCTCTTCGTGAGAAGGATTCTGAGCCTACCTCAGAGGAATTTTCCTGATGATCAACCGGAAAGAGATACTGGCGTACAATAGGAATCTGCCTGCGCTGCGGAACGAAGAGAGCCTAGGTCTACGAACCTAGTGTCATTTTTACCTAGGTAACGAGTGTTAGAGGCAGGGACAACAGGTGTTACTCGAAGCATTCGTTCTTGCTTCTCCAGTTCTTTCGTATTCTCATTGGTTTCGTTTTTTTATCTGATAAACTGGGAAAAGCTGGAAGAAAGAAGGAGCTTTTTGAGTTGCTTATGACTACTATACGCTACGCTATTAGATGGCAGAGGAATTGTTCCACGTTTCAACAATCGAACAAGAAAACGAAAAAGAAAAATTCATATGTAGAGTCAACGTGCTCGATGATGGTTGTCCAGTAACATGTCAGCTTACCAGGTTCTGTCACAAGAAGCTGGAATCAATGTCTCGGTTCACACACAAATAACGTCGGGAGTTTTCCCCAAGAATCTCGAGAATCGGCATGAGATGAACGTGAGATTGAGGTTGCACAAAGTTAGGAACCGGATTATCATTCGTAGCAACCAGCTCCCCAATTCGATAAAATCCGTTTCATATTCATATAGGGCGAAAAGCATAAGAAAATCAAAAACATAGTTGGGAGATTTGACCCAAGACTTTTGCTCAAGAGATCCCGAATCACGAAACTCGTACGTAGCGTCCAGGTGAGATGCTCGGGTTGCTCAGTAACTGTCTGTTTACCACGCTCTGCCACCACAGGTTCCACGAAGCATCGTAAGAGAACAACGAATCGACAAGCGGACAATTGTTCCGAAGAACTTCGACCAAGAAATGCATAGGTAGTGTGAAAGCGTTCAACAAAGCATTCTCTTTCCGCATCGGCCCCTAGAATCCTGTGACAGAAATTCAAAAAAAAAACACCAGATGTGGTTCGTGGTTTTGGTCAATGTCACAGACCTACGACAAACAAGAAAGCCAGACCTTCCAACGGAGACAGACCCTCCGAAGGATCCAATCTCACGCTCCTAACGACGAGAGAGTTGAGTTACGGGTTTCGATTCATCGTAAGATAAGAGCAGAGAGAAGACAATCAACTCCTAGTGAACCGAGAATCAAGTCCACTCTAGGCATGGCAGAAGACCGAAACCATGTCAATGATCGCGCATACTTGTCAGACTTCTCGTTGAGATTTGGGAGATTTGACCCAAGATCTCATTTCTTGCTTTCTACAAAACCATCTATCCAATGTATGTCAAGTCGGGCACTTAGGTGGAATCGGTGTCACGAGTTGGTCTGTAAAGGGCTTTTCTCATTTAGTTTAGTCAAGTTTAGTTCGAGCTTCACTTCATCCCGATCCTTGGTCAAAATGTACAAGCGTCTAAAGACCTTGGTTTTTATCCCAAGGTAAATCCCTTTCCTAAATTAGCAAGTCTCTCTTTTTTCTTTGGGGGAGCAGAGCAGTCAAAGAATGAACCAAAGAAAATGATTGTTCTAGAATGTCTATTCCTCACAATTGCTCCTTGTGATGCAGCAGAACCATGGCAATTAGGATCTCAAGATGCAGCAACACCTATGATGCAAGGAATTATAGACTTACATCACGATATCTTTTTCTTTTTGATTCTTATTTTTGTTTTCGTATCATGGATCTTGGTTCGCGCTTTATGGCACTTCCACTATAAAAAAATCCAATCCCGCATTGTTCATGGAACTACTATCGAGATTCTGTGGACCATATTTCCTAGTATCATCCTGATGTTCATTGCTATACCATCACATCATTTGCTCTCTTATATTCATATTCAATGGACGAGGTAGTAGTAGATCCAGATCCAGCCATTACTATCAAAGCTATTGGAATGGTATTGGACTTATGAGTATTCCGACTATAACAGTTCCGATGAACAGTCACTCACTTTTGACAGTTATACGATTCCAGAAGATGATCCAGAATTGGGTCAATCACGTTTATTAGAAGTGGACAATAGAGTGGTTGTACCAGAAAAAACTCATTTACGTATTATTGTAACACCTGCTGATGTACCTCATAGTTGGGCTGTACCTTCCTTAGGTGTCAAATGTGATGCTGTACCTGGGCGTTTAAATCAGACCTCTACTTTTTTACAACGAGAAGGAGTTTACTATGGTCAGGTCAGTGCAGTGAGATTTGTGGAACTAATCATGCCTTTATGCGTGCGCCCGGAAACATAGGCCGACTGCTGAGCCCACTCTGGCCGCACCACCCAGGAGCCACCCGAGAAGCAAGCTATTACAGCGAGCGGCTGGAGCAGTATGGAGCCGAGGAGCAAGGCCGTAGATAAGATAGAAGAAGGGGCCAGGCAAAAGGTGGAGGAGAGGAGACGGTTAGGATAACGAACTTGAAACGCGGAGCCCGAGCGGCCGGCGAGCGAGTGGTTAGTGGTCAATAGCGCCCTAGTTGATGGCATTCCTCTCTGCGGCTGGCACTCGAGGAACCACGGGACACTCCATACAGAGCAAGCAAGTCTTAGGGATGAGACGCCCGCGCAAGGACCTCAATTCTCATTAGGAGGTCGAACCAAGGACCTATGGAAGTCGGGGCTACCCCGTCCCCATGGGGAACGCAACAGTGGCCCTGAGGGAGGAGTTTAGAGGCCTTATAGTAGCACGGACTTCTTTTTCTTTCTATAGGTCATGCGAAGGGGGCCAGTCCAAGATCGTACTGTTCCTCTACAAAGACAACAGACGCTCTCAACGGCTAGGCGCCACTCTCTTTCTGAGTTATTCCAGCTTCTTTATGATTTCGTGCCGCGGTGAACAAACAAAAAAAAAGAGGGCCGTCTCGGCGGAAGGAGAAGGACCTGCAACGGCAGAGACTACTGACCCTCTTCTTGTCTTGTTTTTAGCCGTATGTTACGAGTCCGGGAAGCCTCCTCAATATGAGGGATCCCTCAAAATCAAAATAGAGAAGGGCTTTAAAAAACCTTCCTCCTGCTAATCCGGCCATTTCCGAACCTGTCTTTCTCACCCTATTCAATTCAATGGAGGACTTATCAATTCTTGCGATTCCCAACTCCCTTAGCTTATTCTTATTATATATTATTATAAATGAAAAAAAAGGTTAGGGTTCCAAACGGCAAAATAGGCTCAATGATCTCTTTCTTCGATAGACCGGTCCGGCGCTCCGCGTGGTTATATTCGTACATGTTCCGACTCGCCGGTCATTATGGATATAGTGGCATGGCGAGTCAAAGGGGGGGAGTTCTTCTGAAAAAAATGTATCGATGGGAACCCAACATCAACATAGCAGAGTGGCCAACCAAGCCAAGAATCATCGCCCGAGAAAGCAAGGATCATAGAATATAAAATTCCCCACGTAGCGGTAAGAAAAGAAGCAAAGGTTGCTTTAGCTTTCCATTCCTCAGCAGAATGACTCTTTTCACGAACCCGCAGCTATTGAATCTGCTGCAAAGTCAGTAGTACTTTTTTTTTTGACCGGGGAATGGGAATTATCTTTCCTAGGGGACGAGCGAAAGGCTGATTAGTCTTTTTCGAAAGAAAGTTGCTAGGCGTGCTAGCATGTTAAGTTAATGGTAGCATAGTCTTGGAGGAAGAAAGCGATGTGATGTCTTCAGTTGCTTGCTCTTTTTCCCTTAAGCGAATTCGGGCTCGGGTAGGCAACTCACCAGGAATAGTCTACAGAAGCGATAGGCCAATTGTAGTTGATCCCGTCTCAAGGCCCATCTCTGACTTAATAGCCTAGCCATATCGGAGGCTACCCAGCTACAACAACAAAGAACGAAGCTTTTCCTATTCACGACTCTGCTGCCATTTCATCCGCTACAGTTAGCTCGAAAGCGAATTCAGTCACCCGAGGAGTTCCCTTGCTCGACTAAAAGGAAGAGGATTTCCCCAGCTCTGTCTTTGAGGAGAGAGGCAACTCACTAAGCGAAGAAGAAGAAATACCGGGCGAAAGGTATTTATTTCTTGAGTAAAGCTCAAGGTCAATGGCTAGCAGTTCTTACGAACTGCCTTTTCCATCTCTAAAGGGACTGAAGTGACCCATGGGTATGGAGCACGAAGGCTATGCCAATAAGAAGGGGAAGCCAGTTCTTCTCACTACTATTTCCCCGGCAAAGGCCTACCATTAAGAAGCGGCGAACAGGAAATTTCTTTAAAAACGATCCCCAATCGATTTCGCTCTTTTAGTATTAGTAGTAGGGGCATGCGGAAAAGAAAAAGGCCTAACTTAACTGCTGTTGTCGACTGGGAACGAATGCTTAGCTCTGAGGCTGAAGAAAACCCTTCCATTTCTGTTAGAGAAGACGGTGCTTGCTATAGAATACCTTCTTTTAGGAATAAGCCCGGTGGCGTCTAAGCTCTCGGAGAATACCAGGGTAGCAAAGCTAGCTCTTGTTCAAACGAGAATGGCCGTAACTAAGCCCAAAGAAAAGAAAGAGCTTTTTCGTCTATCTAGGTGCCCGGGCATAAATACAATCCGAGAGATCACTTTGATTTGTTAGCTTTGTTAGCCGAGAGTAAAACAAGAAATACTATTTCTACAATACTTCATCTTAATAGTAGTTAAGATTACGCTTGGTTCACAGATTGTTACTAGTTGCCTTGCCCTCTCTCTTTGTGTTTTTATTCCTTGGTCAAATAGAAAATAGTGGAGTAAGATAGAAAATACGACAAAATAATGAGGTTTTGCCCTATGCTGGACGCAGAAAGTTCACATTTTGATCTCGCTAAACAGGAGAGTTTGGTTTTACTTGAGAAACGAAATGAGTTGGATTTCTTACTGAATTTCTTACTTAATTTGTTTAGAAACTGTATTTATAGCTTTCTTGAGAAACTTAATAAACTTAAGAAACTTGCTTAGCTGGCTTTCTTTGTTACTTATAGCTGCTTTGCCACTGGGCTAGCATCAGAAAGTTCAATTCAATATGCCGTTCCCTTGGTCTAAGTGTATCCCTTGGTCTCAAAGATCTAAGTGTTTTGAAACCGAGGATTAAAGTACTTTGTTTTTATCCCTTGGATTTGGTCGAGTAAGATCGAAAGACAAATTAATGAACTTTTGCTAACTTTGATTTCTTTTCTTGATTTGTTGAAAAACCTTTCTTTGCTTTCAGATTTCTTTTCTTTCTTAGCTTTTCTTAGCTTTGTTTTGCTTTGTTTTGCTTTGTTGAGAGCCGCTAACCTATGATAGGAATTCCCTAACTCGAGTGAAATAAGAGGTCCCCTCGGTGCTCGACCATAGGGAGAGGGATTAATGGCACCTGAACTGAGACTCATGTACGGTTCCTACTAAAATCAATAATATCTAATGTTAATCCATCTAAAAAGGCCTATTAGACAGGATCCGGAGTTTACCATCTAATACCCTTTGAGACAGGTTGTTGACCAATACTAGCCACAAGATCTTCTGATCGGGAGTTTGACTATCCTATCCCATGGCTGTCACTTTCGACAACAGAGACAGAGGCAACCAACTCAAATAGCTAGGGAATTCCTCAAGATAGCTCTCGAGTTCTTTCATTCCTCTCTTTTCAGTAGAGTCTTTCTGACCTCAAATAGAACAAGAAATGAATTCCTCTTCGACAGTCGAATCAAACTCTGCATTTCACTCTTTTCTTTCTTTTATTTCAGATTTCTTTGATTAATTACTTGCTTGAGAAACTAAATAAACTTGATTTCTAGCTTCAGAAACTAGATTAGTTGGTTAGCTGGCTTGTTCTTTATCCAATCCTTTGTTTTCTTCTTCCAGGGAATCTTCTTCTTCTTCTGCTTCTTTTGTTGAAAAACCAACCTAGTTCACTCGCTCTGTCTTTTGCTCTGTCTTTTGCTCTTTCATCCCTAGATCTATGAAGTCGAGAAAGTAACATCCCTCTCCTTTCAGTCGAGCACCAAGGTTTCAAAACACTTGGTCTTCGAACAAGGGGACCTCGGACAAACTGCCCAAGCGTTGATAAACCTTGGAATTATCAATGAGAAACCTCTTCGTTTTACTCGAGCATTGAGAAACCTCAGCTAAAGCCAAGCTTTTTATACCTATCCCTACGTGTTTCTCACCTTAGCTTTTTATCCCTAACCTTGTTTTCGAACTCTTTCCTCGGTTTTTCTCCCTTGGAGTGTAAGATCGAAGTGCAAATGGAGATGCTGGAAAGACAGACTTTGAGTAGCTGGTTTTTCCTAGAGATCACTTTTCTTTGTTAGCCGAAATGAAAAGAAAACGGCTTCTCTTTTTCTAATATCTAAGCTAGGTACCCGGTCATATAGACAATCTGAGAGATCCGTTTTAGATTCTTACGTCTATCTTAGTACCCGGGCATCCTTCCAATCCGAGAGATAACATATAACTTTTGTTTCTTTTCTTTCAGATTTCTTTGTTGAAAACCCAAGGACAAAATGCTTACAAATGCTTACTTTAAATAGTTGATAAACAGGATTTCTTACTTTCTTTGTATTTCACATAAATGTTAGATCTCTTTCCTCGGTATTTCTAGCTTTCTTAATTACTTGATAAACTCAATTACAGGATGAGCTTGATTTAATGCCTCTATTAACCGAGTAAACCCTTGCTCTTGCTCTTGCTCTTGTCTATGCTTCCTCTTCGAGATAGAAATAACCTCTTCGTCATGGGGAACTACTTTCTCTGCTCCCTTGTGAAAATGCAAGAGTAAGGTTTCACTCGAGTCACTTTGTACCTCTGCGACAGTCGAAAGAACCTCTTCACTTCGTTCGAGTATTTATCTTCCTTAAATAGCTCTCCGGGAAACTCTCTTCGTTTGACTCCCCATGACGGAATATCTATCCGAGTAACTGTTTTCTCTTCCTCATCGTTTCACTTGAGCTCAGGAAATCCTATGCTACAGTAGAAATAACAAGGAATAGAAAGACAGAACCTCATCACTTCGTTCGAGAACTTCGTACCAAGGCAAGGCAAGGAAAGGAAGGTAGGCTCAGGCAACTCTTCCACCTTCGGAGTGAGAGCTTTTACTATTTGTTGATTTCATGCGATTAGTTGAGAAACAAGATTCAATTAATTAGTTGAGAAACGGGATAAACTGCTTACTTTAGAACAGGATTTCTTGCTTTTCTTGCTTCTTCCTTTGCTTCAGAAACTGGATTTGTCGGATTGTTGTTACAAGGAATGAACGTTCCAAGAGAGCCGGGGGAAGGAAGAGAAGAAAGACAAGGGACTCCATAGAAATCTAGATATCGAATTTATTAAAGAAATATTCCAAGAAATTAGACTTCCTATTCCTATTTATAGGTTGAGGTTCAGGATATAGCCTAAAGTTAGTACCACATTTTCCACCTAGAATATATTCTTTTATAACTAATAAGTTATCCATACTATCCATATGTAATGGAAATAAGAGACGAGGATCCTCATGATACATAATATCAGCAGTCTTAGGAAGACAATTACGACTTCCACATGTGGGGCATACTGGCCGATGATATGGGACCAGACATGGAGGACACCTGTTCAATTCCATCCATTCAGCATTCACTAGATCTAAGCACTTCCACAATAAATTCAATTGATACTTTGAAGAATCAAATGAACTCAAATAGAGGCAAGAACGAGTTGTTCAAATGCTTTTTCTGGTTCGCTTGCCCTTGTTCAAATAGTTTCCCTTTTTGTGGTTACTACGGATTCACTTCTTTCGGAGGGCGGTAGCAAAGCAAAGGAAGAATAGCTATCGTTTCGTACCCTTGCAGGGGAATCCACTTCCTTGGTCAAAATTCCCAAGCGTTGAGAAACCTTGGTCAGGGTGCCCAAGTGTGTCCTCACCTTGGTTTTCTCATGTCTTACAAAGGTAAACCAATTGCCACTACTTGGAATAGAGTTGACTTAGGAAATGAGATATTAGGAAAGAAAGACAATTCTGGAACTTAGCCAAGGGACACAGTCAGTAACGTAACATGTGTATAAAAGAAGGATTAATCAACACAGAGAATAAGAGATAAGGCTTGCTCGAGAGACCTCATGGGTAGTTTTGTTTACCTATCTTTCTTTGTCTAATCTATCAACTCAAATCTATCAAGATCATGTTACATCAATCCTAGCAGATCTGTCCAAATTCTTCTATTTTTCTTTAGACTCAAACCTTTCAACAAAAAAGAAACAAGCTATATATCCCTTAGGACTCATCTGTTCTCTACCTGTTTGTTATTCAGAAAAACAACTGTACGCTGACATGCTAGCCTAGCTACTTAACAAAAGTGAACCAAGCGAACTACAACTCCAAGGATTTTAGCTAAAGATGCCTCGGAAATAAGAAATTGGGATTAGCTTTTGATTAGCTGATTGGATTCCCTGAGGCGAACCTCGGGGTAAGAAGGCTAGCTATAGCAAAATGAAGTACTTTGGCCGGGTCATCGCGGTAGATTATGTGATGGGTGGGATCAACTCCGCTGTTCCATTCTTTTCCTAGAGACATATCAATCGTTCCTAGATGGATTCTTCTAGGGAGGAATTCTAGCAAGCCTGTCCACCGTTTGTTCAATACGTATGAAAAAACAAAGTCGAAATCTGGCAATAACAAGTTTTTATCTATATGGACGAGAGGATTGCTAATCGCTAGCGGAAGGGTGCGAGGATAATGAGTCCTCATGCGGAGCTTCCTAAGAAAAAGTCAAACCAGTGGGAAGACCTATAAGAATAATGACTCCAAAACGCGCAAAGAAGAAGCCCCTAAGGCCTCAGCCGCAACTTCCCCTGGCCTAGCAGCGTCTCTATACCCAGCCAATCGAGGGATTTCATTTTCCAGGGATACTACTTGGTTAAACCTAATAAACTCATGCTCAGCGATCAGAATCAAATACGTGCATTATCCGAATCCACACATACATTGATTGCGAGGCTTTTATGACGTGTGAAATATGAGGCATGGGTGATTAGATTATATGAGAGGGGTTGCGTGAAGTTGGCTCCTACAAATAGAGGCGTGCACAAGCTAACAGGCGATAACAGAGCTAACGGCCTTACACGAGGGGTCTTAGTAGAAAGAAAGCACTTTTGAATCGGATGCGCTCGCCTAGCGATAAAGAAAGGCCCTGACCCTGCCAACCAAGTCAAAATGGAAAAGAAAGAAGAGAACGAAAGGGGAAGAGAACTTCGTATTTTGGTAACTCTCTAGGAGTCATGTTTCACCTTGAATGCTATTAATAGATTCTGTTGCTTGTTTTGTTTTTTAATAATCTTAGGAACACATCTCGATCTCTCAAAAGGATATATATGCTATATAAAAGAAAGAATCACATAATAAGAATTATGCGAAGTGATTTATCTCTTTATTTATGAGAATTTGGGGGACGCTCTCTATTTCTTCCCCATCCGCGAGGGAAATTGGAATAGCTCCTCGCTGGAATCTATAAGTGAAAGAAAACTCTTAGAACTCGAAAGCACCTTATGTAGACTCTAAGGCTACGATCTTTATATGTTTTGGCCACGTCCGTTTCCGCTCCGAAGAAGAAGGTTTGGATCTTTCAATCTTATGTCGTGAGGGATATGACCTATGTTAGGTCCATAAGATACCACAGCTTTTGGTGTTCTATGATTCACCTCCGAATAATGAGTAGGTAGTTCAATCCTTTTGATTCTTCTCTTTATAGTAAACTTCTGGGGGGATGCGGAGCAATAGGTCGAATTACTATATAAAGAAGAGTTGTCAACTATAGGACTTCTTATTCGAGTAGTAATATTTAGGTTTTTCTCGTTCCTTCTATTCGATAAGAATAGGGATTTGAAATGATAAAAATTCCTCTTCATTCTGTTGTGCTCAGCGAAAGAACTACCTAAGCATACTTTTTCGGATCCAAACTTCTTTGTTCTTTCTAAGTATTCTTCTTGCATAGCAGAACGCAACTGGAAATTTGGTGATTTGCCTATTCTTTTTCCGATATAGCTCCTTATTTCTTCACCGCGGGTTCTCGCATCATTTTTTTGAAAAGATATTATATCACCGTGGGAGAGTTTCAAATGAGTAATGTTTACCATTCCATTATTAATTAAAATCCTTCGATGACTTATCGGCTGCCTTGCTTGAGGTTATTATCTCAAACGAAGTGAAGAGGAATAGTTTCACTAAAATGGAGACGAACCGGAATAACGTCCGATCTTGTTTCTGGATTTAGGAGAAAAGGGATATATGAAGTTCGTTTTGTTCCTCTGTGCATCTCTGTGATGGGTCAATTTCCATAAAAAAGGGGCAACAACCAGTGCGGAGGGATGTAAGCACTCGATTTCAAAGAGAGGGATGCTATTGGTTCGGTACTGCTCTCGTTATCATCGGCAGATATGCCTCTTTTTCTATTAGCTAGCGGGGGTATTTCTCTACTGCTGTTGGTATCGGCTTCTGGATATGCTTTTGCTTCGTTTTGTCGCTATATGATTGACCTGTTTTTCTAGATGTAAATGCACGAAATAGCCAGACCAAAACAATAGGGAGTAATCGATTTGCCTTCCTTTCCTCCGAGCCATCCAGCTCTGTGTTTTCTAGTAATCTAGGGATTTTCCTCTAGATTTCTATCTTTGTAAGAGTAAATGCTAGGTTTTCTTTGTGTAGATGGATTTCCTATCTCATTTCCATATTCGACTTGTTGTCTATGAGACTGTGTATTGAAGCCTAGGCGTAAATCTGTCGTTTCTCTGTCCTTTTGTTTTTGTTTTGCTTGTTTGAGTTGTTCTCTTCGTCGTACTAGGATAGGGGAACTGTCTCGCTTCGTTAGTGGTTGTATCAGTTACCTTGTCTCCTGCTCGGTAGGTGCCTTTCTTTTGTTTCCTTATCGTTCGAGAAATGCCTCCCTCTTTGCTTCGCTCGAGATAGATAACCTCTTCGCTTCACTCGAGCTGCTCCGCTCCTCTTTGTAATTTATTTGCTCTACCTCATAGTCCGAGGGTTTGCTCGAGTCACTTTGTCCCTCTAGCTTATTTTGTTGCTAGCACCTAGTAGAGGATCACGTTTCTAATTGTCTAGTTTATTAATTACCCTTCCTCGGGTATTTCACCCGAGCTTAATTCATTGGATAGCATTGAATAGATTCAATAGCGGCATTTACATCTGCAACTTGTTATTTAGAATCCGAATCTGGTTTTTCCTAAATAGTTGTTTCCTCAGAATCAGAATATTTCGAAACTGTCTAATCAGAACCAGGATATTCAGAAACTTCTGTTTATTCCGAATCTGGTTATGGGAGAGTCCTAAATCTATCGATCAATATATCCTCTTAACTACGTTCGAGCGAAAGACCTACGTGGTTCACCTGTTTGAGATGGTATATCAGGGGATGGTCTATGAGGAAACTAGCACGCAACACCCTCTTCACTATGTTCGGATGGGCCCTATGGAACCTCCTACGTTCATGAGGGCTCGCGACAACAAGCATCTCATGTTGGTAAACAGCTAATCGAGATTTCAACCTTGTTTTTTTCAGCTCGATTTCTCGTGTTTCTACATTTTCCATTTCTAGATTGGGCTGGGCAACGGGGGCTTCTTACTCCCTAAATAGGTTTGCAAAGTAGGCATCCTTTCACATACTCTGGTTTTGTAGCTTTTCTCTGGAATTTTCTAGGTAACCTTTTACGTGTTTTACCTGGTTCGAGTTAGGTGCGTACTGCACTTTTCTCTCGAATTCCCTTATTCAATCCCTTTGTCAGTCAGGAAAGGAGCTACTGTGTGCGTATGTGGTTATCTGTGTAACCTTTTCTCCTTGTTTTACTACCAGGCTCTAGGTCGTAGGTGCGGTCCACCCTCTTACTCTTCGTTTCACTCGAGCATCTTTCTCTTCGCTGACTTAGCTGTCAATTCAATTACTTAGATAGAATAGTATCATTTCAAGTCTTCATTCTCTTTGTTCTGTCACTGAAATGACTTAGATAGGAGAGTTTCGATTCTTCCGTTGAATCATCGCTTTACGCTGATCTTGACTCGCGTGACGCTCTATTTCATCTATCAGTAATAGGATCTGCAAGAGAGGAAGAAGGTTGCTATGCTGCTGTTGAGTGGGTTCTCCTTCACTGGGAAGACGCGGTACTCATTAGCGAGCGTCTGGTGACCAACGATTCCTGATTCTCCTGCCTTTCTGCCATAGTCTACACTTGTCCGTCCAAATGGTCGACCTTGCCATCAAGTTGGGTCACTCGATCCTTGAGTGTTTCCTTAACAACAGCCGCCGCAGACAGCACTCCAAAGGCTATAGATAGATGAGTGACTCGAATAGGAAGGGCATAAGGCTTGCCTCTCAGAATCAACAATACCAATAGTTCGGGCGGTTAGCGAGCTATAAGTCTAGGCTAGTCTAGTCTAGCGCTTTCAATTCAAGAAGAAGAAGTAATGAGAAAAGGATTAGTTCAATTACAACTCCCAGGGGGAACAAAACCAATGCCCGACTTTTCACTTCGCTTCGGTTTTATAAGATAAGCGTACTACTTGTCCTAATGCATGTCTATTGTCTAATTAAGTACCCGGATGTCTCATCCGGCTAAACGAATGGTTCCAAATCAATCCTTAGATTCCAGCGGCTACACCCAGTTGTTTTCCCATTCCTTGCTATAATAGGTGTAGAACATAAGAATAATCCCTCTTAATAGAGTAGGGCCCTGTCATCAGGGTAAAAAGTGGTTTTATTAGTATTATCAGGCGAATGTCCTAAAAAAGAAAAGTCCAATAGAGAAGACTAGAGGATAGTTCTACTGTATGACCTAAGTTACCCTGCTCTACTTAAAGAAAGACTTGGTTCGGTAGCAGGTGGCAAGGGCCAGCCGCTTGGTCATTCAATTCCATCATTCAAGTAACAATCGTTCGAAACTAAGACGCTCGCACCCTCTCCTTTCAGTAGAGAAATCAATCCAAAAGGTCTTCTTTATTTACGGAGATACCCATCCTCTGAAGCAAGGGGATATCTTTACTCTGAGCTTGATAGAAAACCTAAATCAATTGCTCTAATCCATTTAAAGATGACTTAATTCCCCACCTCCAGGTGTTGGCCTAATCCAGTTGTTACAAAGAGAGGTTATCATTTCCTGATAACATGAGCACTTTCTAGAAGCAACTGCCGAAAGGATTTGATCAAATATATCTTTCTTTCCCATGGGAGCCTGAACCCTTTGAACCAAGGAAAGAAGATGCTCGACTTGCCAGGAGAGGTTTAACAACACTTGGTCCCGTAGGTGCTCGAACGAAGTGAAGAGGAATGAGTGTTAGAAGTGTTTAAGGTTGGCATTTTCTTTTAACAAGTTTGATTGGTCTAACGAACAAGGTTTCTCAAGCTAAGCAAGAAAGAAAGTTTCTGAAGCATAAAATCTAGTTTCGTAAGCACGAGATCCTGTTTCTCCAGTTTCGTTAGCATTAAATCCTTCAATAGAAAAAGCTCTCTCTTTGCCTAAGTAAGCATGAAATTCAACTAATAGAAATAGCTCTCTTTCTTTCTCTTCTTTCGAGAGATTTTATTTATGCTATGCCCGGGTACCGCTTCCTTCCTTTGGTTCTTGTTTAGCTTCGTTTCTTGCTTAGTTTCTTGTTTTGCTTAGAGGATGAGTCTCTAGGATTGTTTGTATGACCGGGCACCTAGAAGCAATAGACGAATAAGCTCTTTGTTTTCTTTTCATTTCGTATAGATGCTAAAAGTGATATCTCGGATTGTGTTTATGACCGGGTACCAAGAATCAAACTCAAATAGCAATAGGGAATAAGATTAAGAATAAGAATAAGATTTTGATGAATAAGAAGTAGCTTGTTTTGCTTAGTTTATTAGTCTCTAGGCTAACAAAGAAAGAAAAGTTATCTGAAATCAAATCAATCAAAGTAATCTATAGGCTAACAAACAAAGAAAAGTTCTCTATCGGATTGTCTTTCTGACCGGGCACCTAATTCCTTTGAAAAAGAGAAGTTATTTCTTTAAATAGTCAAACGAAGAGGTTAAGAAACGAAATCCTTATAGTAACAAGAAACTTTTTCCTTATAGTCACAATCATCCGTGAACCAAGCTGAATCTTTTATACGATTAATATTCCGTCTTGTCGAACGAAATAGGATTTCTTGTTTTAGATTTCTTGTTTTAGATTTCCTCTTCGTTATCACTCGAGCTTGGGAAAACCTCAAATAGCTCTCTATCTTCCAATGACCTGTCTTCTTCTTCTTCACACTCAACTCTTAGAAAAGAAAAGAAAAGAAAAGAAGAAGAAGAGGTTCGTTTAGACAAGTGTTGTTAAACCTCTCCCTACTAAGAGCACCTCCGGACCTTGGGGAAGAAAACGGATTGATATTGGTGCAATCTGATCCATTATCAGCGAGCAATCCGGAGCCCGACGGATCATTCCTTTTTCCGATATATGAAATAATGGATTTCACCAAGTCGATTGTCGAATCAAATTGGCCAAAGGTGTGCGTTCATGAGCCCATGCCTTTCAATCAATTCCTGCCAATATCCGAGGAGATTAAGAACATAAATCCAGTAGCCCAAACAACCCAAATAAGAACATCCACGCCCAGACCGATAAACTATTCATACCAAATTATACCCATTGAGAAGTTGTGAAGAGTTTCACCATAAATAATCTCTTAACCAGCCCATCAAATAACAAATAAGTGGAAGATTCATTAAACTGGGAAACGTTACCCTGCCATAATGTAATATGCTTCCAATGCCAATAAAAAGTAACAATAGTATTTAACATCCAAAAAACTGCCAAATAAAATGCATCCCATGCCGAACACAAGTACCCCCACGCCCCGGGCCTAAGCACGGAAAACTATAACCGAAATCCTTTTTATCTGGCATTAACTTGGAACCGCGTGCATCTAAAGCAAGCACCTTTTACTAAGATCAATGTAGTTGTATGTAAACCCAGAGCAATAGCATGATGAACCAAAAAGTCTCCAGGACCTATTGTTAAGAATAATGAATTAGTATTTTCATTAATAGCATTTAACCAACCGGGCGATGCTTCGACCCGCATTGAATGCCGGGCCGCTCGTTGAAGATAAAAGCACAACCCGTATGCAGTTTTACCATGAGCCGATTGTATCCATTGAGCAAATATAGGTTCGATCAAAATGTGCTTTTCCGGAGTACCAAAAGCAAGCATGACATCATTATGAACATAAAGTCCCAGGGTGTGGAATCCTAGAAAGAGGCTGGCCCAACTGAAATGAGATATGATAGCTTCCTTATGGTCTAACATTCTTGCCAATACATTATCTTCATTTTGCTCCGGGTTGTCATCTCTAATGAAAAATATAGCTCCATGATTTCCTCTCCTGTCATGATGAGCGATATATTGGTGATGAGTATATAATGCAGCTTGAGTAGTAAAGTTCTTGTGCTATGAATGCGCAGGTAAAGAGTACATGTGTTGAGCTACCGTAATAACCCCAAGCTAGAGCAAGACCTAATTGAAAATGAAGTGAATTATTGATTGTGTCATACCCTATGCCCACGCCCCAATCGCCCTCCCAATATGTGCATCTAAAAGATCCTTGATACTGTGTCCAATCCCGAAATGAGTTCATATGACCAGCAACAAGAAAAAGAAATGCAATAGCTAAATGATGATGAGCCAGTTAACCATAAACTTTGTGTTTGTGGATGGAAGAAGGGTTAGAATGGCAGTTCCTGCTCCTTGTCCCAAATAAATGACTACTTGAATCAGGGTTTTGAGCATAAAGAACTGACCTGTAAAAAGCGGGCCTAACGGGGATGCGGTAATACATCTAAGAAATTATTCCAACGTACTCCCCTCTGGATGCAGGAATAGCGACATGTACTAAATGTCCTGTCCAAGCCAAGGACGCCGAAGAGTCCTGACAAATTCTTCACAGACGAGATTCCGCTTGAACCACGAAACGCTCGGTTTCCATTTCGGCTGTAAGTGTAGCCAACCTGCTATTAAGGATATGGCAGAAAGAAATAATAAAAAAAGAGCTCCGCTATAAAGATCTTGTGCGTAAACCGATTGTATACCACCACTGATAAACACCAGAATAAGCAATATTCACTGGGCCAAGAGCACCCCCTCGAGTACTTCCACGGCCGGTTGACCAAAATGAGGATCCCAAATTGCTCATGCAATAGGTCTTACATGTAAAGGGTCCTGTACCCATGATTCTTTCCTTGCCAAGCTACATGAAACAGATTTCCGGAAGTCCACAGAAAAAGAATTGCTAATTGACCTCTCTGAGAAGCAAAAATATTCTGATAAAGACAGATAATGAAGAACCATAAGACTGAATTACCTGGGATGCCTGTGCCCATAAGAAATCCCGGAGCCACCCATTAATAGTAATAGAACTCTGCGCGAAGTTTCGTGATATGAGTTACTACCCCTTGATCACTTATACTGCCCCAAACGTCTGACTGCTCCAACTGAAATGGAATATTACTACCGAAATAGAATTGTACATCCAGAATAGTCCTAAGAAGACATGATCCCAAGCCGATACTTGACATGTGCCCCCTCTTCCAGGCAGGCCCACGGAAAACGAAAACCAAGATTTGCTTTATCCGGTATCAAACGGGAGCTACGAGCAAATAGAACTTCAGGAGTATCAAAACTGTGACATGAATCGTAAATGCATGGATATGATGTACCAAAAGCGGTTCCTAACGGAATGGAATACATGTGGTGGGCTACAACAACGGTTAAAGATCCTAACATCGCTAGGTTAAGAGATAATTGAGCATGCCATGATGTTGTTAAGATCTCGTATAGGCCCTTATGACCCTGGCCTGTAAATGGACCTTTATGGGCTTCTAAAATCTCTTTTAGGCCATGACCAATCCCCTCCCCCAGTTGGTCCTATACATGTGACCCGCTACCAGGAACAGAATAGCAATAGCTAAGGTGTGCAACATCGGTCAACCATAGACCCCCAGTTACTGGATCTAATCCTCCACGAAAAGTAAGAAATTCCGCATATTTTGACCAATTCAAGGTAAAGAGGTTTGTAAACCTCGGCAAAACTGGGATAAAGTTGAGCCAAAAGATCCCGATTCAAGATAAACTCATGAGGAAGTGGGATCTCTTTAGGATCTACTCCAGCGTTTAGAAATTGGTTAATTGGTAAAGATACATGTACTTGATGCCCCGCCCCAAGAAAGAGACCAAAGACCTAGTAGCCCTGAAAAATGGTGATTCAACATAGATTCTACATCTTGAAATTGGAACCAAGCCAATTTTGGGGCAGCTTTGTGATAATGGAACCAACCAGCAAAAAGCATTAAGGCTGCAAAGACCA